>SJYC01007112.1:0-12005 GCA_006408675.1 Madoqua kirkii
GAATGTTGAGCTTTAAGTCAACTTTTCCATTCTCCTCTTTCACTTTCATCAAGAGGCTTTTTAGTTCCTCTTCACTCTTAATCCACTATTATAGTTGGAGACTTTAACATTCCTCTATCAGAAATGGACAGATCAGTAACAGATAAATCACTTAGGATATAATTGAACTCAACAATACCAATAATAAATTGGATACAATTGATTTTTACCAATAGTTTTATCCAAGAATAGTGGATTGCATATTCTTCTCAAGCTCATATGAAATACTTACCAGCTAGACCACATTCTGGGTCACAGAACACAAGTTAACAAATTTGAAAGAATAAAGATGATACATTACCTGATCTCAGACCACAATAGAACTGAATAGACATGAATAACAGAGAGACAAATGGAAAATTTCACCATTCTTGAAAATTAAAGTGTTCTAAATATCTGAAGGAAGCTCAAGAGAAAGATGTTATTTTTTACTAAATGAAAATAAAATTTATCAAAATTTGTGGGATGCAGAAATCAATGCTTAGATGGAAATGTATAGCATCAAATCCATTATTCAGAAAAAAGTAAAGATCTAATAATATTAAGCTTTCACCTGTAGAAACCAGAAAAAGAAGAGCAAATTAAATCCGAACTATTCAGAAGAGAAGACATAATAAAAATTAGAGCAGAATTGAATGAGATTTAAAAAGAGGAAACCAACAGAGAAAATAAGCAAAAACAAGAGCTATTTTTTTGGGAAAAAAAAAAGTAAAATTGATAAGCCTCTAGCCAGGTTAGCAAAAAAAAAGAAAGAGAGAGAGAAAAAAAGAAAGAAGAAACACATTATTAATATCAGAAATGAAAGGATATCACTACTGTTCTTGTGTACCCTAAAAATTAGCAAAGATATGAGCAACTCCAAACCTACTATTTGATAATCTATATTTGATGAACAATGTATTGAAAGACAAAACTTCTCTGATGGTCTCAGGTGGTAAAGAATTTGCTTGCAATGCAGGAGAGCTGGATTCGATCCCTGGGTCAGGAAGATCCCCTGGAGAAGGAAAAGGCAAGCCAGTCCATTATTCTTGCCTGGAGAATGCTATGGACAAAGGAGCCTGGTGGGCTACAGTCCATGGGGTCACAAAGAATAGGACACAACTTAGTGACTAAACAGCAGAGGGTTGTACAAATCCAAAAAAGAAGAAAGGAGTTGCTAAATACAAAGCTAGGACCAGAACTACATCCTAAAGAATTGGATGAATATTCCTAATGTATAGATTAATAACCAAGAACAAATATATTATTATTTGTAGTTCTTTTAGGAGATGAAATAATTTTCCTAAGTTCACTTAGCTTGTACACAGCAGAACTAGAGAATTAAATCCTGAAATCTACCTACGGCACAGTCAGGATTTGTAGGGTTCTGAATAGCAAACCACAAAAATAAGCAAGAAAGATAAATATGGTGCTTCAATTTTTTATAAGAATAATTCTTAACTGATTTTATGGGAAAGAATATGTTCCACTGTAATCCATGTTCTATTTTGTGATAGTCATGTAAAATAAGGAATGTCACCAACTGGTTCTGCACAGATTAAGTTATTAGCCACTATAATTGCTGACCTGCAGTAAATTCTGAAGGGAGTTCATGACAAAGAACTGCATGAGGCACTCTGTGCTTTGAGAAACAGGCAAAACTGGCTCTTAGATAGTCAGATACATTTCAGGAAAAATGTTTATGGACCTGGATTATTGCATCTTTCCATAGTTAGAAAGGCACTAAAATTAACTGAGATATCTATTACTCATGACTAACAGTAATCTACCAAGATGCATGTTGGATTGCATGTACCCCTTAGCCAAAATCACCATATATACTGACCTCTCCCCCTACCTCTTTGGATCAGTTTCTCAGAACTAACTTAGAGGTGATTGTCCTCAGGAAGTTTTCAAATAAAACTGAAACTAAAGTTGTGCATTTTTATTTTAGTTGACAGCAGATTACTGTCAATTTAGGAAAGTAGTGGTGGTGCTTTGAGAAACAGGTAAAACTGATCCTTAGATAGTTAGATGTATTTCAGGAAAAATGTTTATGAACATGGAATCTTGCATCTTTCCATAGTTAGAAAAGCACTAAAATGATCTAAGAGGAATAGAAGTCTTGGAATGCATGATGCATCTGGAGAATGCTGGTGTTTTATCGATGACATGGGGTTGGAATTAGGAGGAGTTTGTTAATTTTTTTTGAGTTTGAGTGAATGTATAGTACTTTTTCCTTCCAGATGTTCAGAATTAGGAAATAAGGCAGCCTAGGCTTTCCTTGAAAGTCTTTAGACTTAGAATTTTCTAATATATCCTACAATAGATTTCTCTTAATTGTAAACTGGCAAGTGACAGTGTTTTCTCATAAAGACAGAATCTAAGCTTCAGGGGACAATGGCTGCCTCTGTTGTTTACCATGGACCTCTGAAGCCTAAATCAGAGAGTCAATAGATATTTGTCTCATGAATGAAGTGGCTTTCCTTGAAAGTCTTTAGACTTAGAATTTTCTAATATATCCTACAATAGATTTCTCTTAATTGTAAACTGGCAAGTGACAGTGTTTTCTCATAAAGACAGAATCTAAGCTTCAGGGGACAATGGCTGCCTCTGTTGTTTACCATGGACCTCTGAAGCCTAAATCAGAGAGTCAATAGATATTTGTCTCATGAATGAAGGGAGGATATATGTAATAATTCACTCATGTTCTCCTGTGGAAGGAAAGTAAATGTGATTTAACCTCTTGCCAACCCAACTGCTAAGCATAAAATTTGTCAATTAGAGGGCTGTTTTAACCTGCTGTGAGCTAAGCCACACCCCCTTTCTACTCTGGAAAGCTTTACAAAAGGTTGTAACCCAGGACAATTAACAATTCTGTTAACACTTATTAATAATTTGTTTGAAGAGGTTTGCATGCATCTAAAGGGAAGGAAGAGGCTACCTCTTCTCTTTCCTTTTCAAATACAGGTTTCATTCACATGTATTATGAATTAAACAATAAAGGTGAAAATGAATGAAGATTAAAATGACATCCTATCTTCTAGCTCACTCCCAAATCTCAGGAATCTGGCCTAAATTGTCAATGGTGATGAATAGGTTTTGGCATCTGAAAATCTGGATTGATTTATCTACCGGTAGTGAGTGAGTATGCTTGAGGGTGTGTGTGTGCATGTGTATGCCTGTGCGTATATGTGCATATAATATACCTGTGTTAATGTTGTATTCCAGATGCTACTAAACTATACTACTAGGGATTGCATTTCTTCTTAGCTCTGTAACTATGACCAGAAACTAATATAGTAAAAGATTTAAAACCTATAACAGCTCACATTAACATTAAAGAAGGATCTGTGAGCTAAGCCACACCCCCTTTCTACTCTGGAAAGCTTTACAAAAGGTTGTAACCCCGGACAATTAACAATTCTGTTAACACTTATTAATAATTTGTTTGAAGAGGTTTGCATGCATCTAAAGGGAAGGAAGAGGCTACCTCTTCTCTTTCCTTTTCAAATACAGGTTTCATTCACATGTATTATGAATTAAACAATAAAGGTGAAAATGAATGAAGATTAAAATGACATCCTATCTTCTAGCTCACTCCCAAATCTCAGGAATCTGGCCTAAATTGTCAATGGTGATGAATAGGTTTTGGCATCTGAAATTCTGGATTGATTTATCTACCGGTAGTGAGTGAGTATGCTTGAGGGTGTGTGTGTGCATGTGTATGCCTGTGCGTATATGTGCATATAATATACCTGTGTTAATGTTGTATTCCAGATGCTACTAAACTATACTACTAGGGATTGCATTTCTTCTTAGCTCTGTAACTATGACCAGAAACTAATATAGTAAAAGATTTAAAACCTATAACAGCTCACATTAACATTAAAGAAGGACAGTTCTACAGGAAAATAAACCCTATCCTTATGAAAATCTATTCAAAGAGTTAAATTATCCCTAAAAGATTCTTAGAGATATCCTATGAAAATAATAATTAAAAAAATACCCCAAAGGAATTGTTCTTAAGAATTAAAGATCTACTCCCATTTATTATACCTGAAAAATAGAATTTGCATTTGTGAAGTATCTTGATCATGAGCTGAAATGATTTTGATGTTTTAATTTTTTTAAATTTACAAACATTTTTTACTGACATAAAGTTTATTTACAATATTATGTTACTTTCAGGTAAATAGCAAAGTTGATTCAATGTGTGTGTACACTCAAACATGCACACTGCTGCTGCTGCTATTAAGTCACTTCAGCTGTGTCCCACTCTGTGTGACCCCATAGACGGCAGCCCACCAGGCTCCTCCCTCCCTGGGATTCTCCAGGCAAGAACACTGGAGTGGATTGCCATTTCCTTCTCCAATGCATAAAAGTGAAAAGTGAAAGGGAAGTCACTCAGTCGTGTCTGACTCTTCGCGACCCCATGGACCGCAGCCTACCAGACTCCTCTGTCCATGGGATTTTCCAGGCAAGAGTACTGGAGTGGGGTGCTATCACCTTCTCCAACACACACATACACACACACACATATACATATATACAGATTGTTTTCCATTATAGTTTGTTACAAGATTTTGGATATAGTTCCCTGTGCTGGGTTATACAGTATATTCTTCTTACTTATTTATTTTATGTATAGTAGTTTGTCTCTGTGAATCCCAAACCCATAATTTGTCTCTCCTGGCAATTCTTTGGTGGTCTGGAAATTAAGACTCAGTGTTTTCACTGCCCTGGGCCCAGATACAATCCCTGATTGTGAACTAAGATCCCATGAGCTGCTCCTTGTGGCAAAAAATAAAAAAATAAGGGCTTCCCTGGTGGCTCAGTGGTAAAGAATCCATCTGTCATTGCAGGAGATGGTGGGTTCAATCCCTGGTCCAAGAAGAACCCATGTGCCTTGGAGCAACTAAGCCTGTGTGACATAAATACTGAGCCTGCGCTTGAAGCTCAGGCTTCAAACATTTGAAGCTGCAACTACTGAGCCCTACACTGCAACTATTGAGCCCTACACTGCAACTACTGAAGACCATGCATCCACGCAGAGCTCATGCTCTGCAACAAGAGAAGCCATGGCAATGAGAAGCCAGCAGACCACAGCTATAGAATAGACTCCATTCTCCACAACTAGAGAAAAGCCCAAGATGCAATGAAGATCCAGTGCAGCCAAAAATTAATAAATACAAAAATAAATATAAGTTATCCCAACCACTTCTCTTTTCCCCTTGGTAACCATGAGTTTGTTTTCTATGTCTAAGAGTCTGTTTCCATTTGGGGTATAGATTCACTTGTATTATTTTTTAGATTCCACATATGTGATATCACATATCAATATGATATTTCCTAGGTCCCTTCATGTTGCTGCAAATAGCAATGTTTCATTCTTTTTGTGACTGAGTAATATTGCAATATTATATATGTGTGTGTATATATGTATATGTGTGTGCATGTGTGCTCAGTAGTGTCCAACTCTTCTAGAATTTTCCAGACAAAAATACTAGAGCAAGTTGTCATTTCCTACTCCAGGGGATCTTGCCAACCCAGGGGTTGAACCAGAATCACTGCCATTTCCTGCATTGGCAAGTCGATTCTTCACTGCTCCATCACTTGGGAAGCATATATGTATGTACACACACACACACACACACATACACACACATATCACACTTTCTTTGGTTGTTTCCATATCTTGGTTATTGTAAATAGCACTGGTATTGACATTGGGGTGCATGTATGTTTTCAAATTAGAGTTTTCCTCTTTTCAGGATATATGCACAGGAGTAGGATTACATGATCAAATGTAGCAATATTTTTAGTTTCCTGAGGAACCTCCATATTATTTTCCATTGTGACTGCAACAATTTACATTCCCACCAACAGCATTTATTATCTGTAGATTTTTTTGATGATGGTCATTCTAACTAATGGGTTTCTGTGGTCTATCAGTGGTAAAGAATCCATCTGTCAAGCAGGAGACACAGGTTCAATCTCTGGGTTGAGAAGATCCTCTTGCGAAGGAAATAGCAACTCATTCCAGTATTCTTAAATTGGGAAATCCCATGGATAGAGGAGCCTGGTGGGCCACAATCCATGGAGGTGCACAAGAGTTGGACATGACTCGATGAGTAAACAAAACAACAGTTCCGACTAGTATGAGATTATATCTCACTGTGGTTTTGATTTCCATTTCTCTAATAATTGGCAGTGGTGATCATCTTTTCATGTGCCTGTTGGCCACCTATATGCCTTTTGAAGAGAAGTCTATTTAGTTCTTCTGTCCATATTTTGGTTGGGTTGTTTGCTGTTTTCATATTGAGTTGTATAAGCTCTTTGCATATTTTAGAAATTAAGCCCTCATCAGTAGCATCATTTGCAAATATTTTCTCCCAGCCTATGGCTTGTTTTCTTAAAATTTGTTAATTATTTCCTTTGCTGTGAAAATCTTAAGTTTGATTGTTTCATTTGTTTATTATTGCTTTTATTTCTTTTGCCTTAGGAGGCAGATCTCAGAAAATATTGTTACAGTTTATGTCAGAGTACATTTTGCCAGTGTTATTTTCAGTTTTACAGTGTCATGTCTTACATTTAGGTTTTTAAACAATTCTGAGTATATCTTTGTATATGATGTGAGGGAATGTCTTATTTCATTGATTTACATTTTGAAATCCCATGGATAGAGGAGCCTGGTGGGCCACAATCCATGGAGGTGCACAAGAGTTGGACATGACTCGATGAGTAAACAAAACAACAGTTCCGACTAGTATGAGATTATATCTCACTGTGGTTTTGATTTCCATTTCTCTAATAATTGGCAGTGGTGATCATCTTTTCATGTGCCTGTTGGCCACCTATATGCCTTTTGAAGAGAAGTCTATTTAGTTCTTCTGTCCATATTTTGGTTGGGTTGTTTGCTGTTTTCATATTGAGTTGTATAAGCTCTTTGCATATTTTAGAAATTAAGCCCTCATCAGTAGCATCATTTGCAAATATTTTCTCCCAGCCTATGGCTTGTTTTCTTAAAATTTGTTAATTATTTCCTTTGCTGTGAAAATCTTAAGTTTGATTGTTTCATTTGTTTATTATTGCTTTTATTTCTTTTGCCTTAGGAGGCAGATCTCAGAAAATATTGTTACAGTTTATGTCAGAGTACATTTTGCCAGTGTTATTTTCAGTTTTACAGTGTCATGTCTTACATTTAGGTTTTTAAACAATTCTGAGTATATCTTTGTATATGATGTGAGGGAATGTCTTATTTCATTGATTTACATTTAGAAATCACTGCAGATGGTGACTGCAGCCATGAAATTAAAAGACGCTTACTCCTTGGAAGAAAAGTTGTGACCAAACTAGATAGCATATTTAAAGGCAGAGACATTACTTTTCCAACAAAAGTCCGTGTAGTCAAGGCTATGGTTTTTTCAGTGATCATGTATAGATGTGAGAGTTGGATTGTGAAGAAAGCTGAGCACCGAAGAATTGATGCTTTTGAACTGTGGTGTTGGAGAACACTCTTGAGAGTCCCTTGGATGCAAGGAGATCCAACCAGTCCATTCTAGAGGATATCAGCCCTGAGATTTCTTTGGAGGGAATGATGCTGAAGTTGAAACTCCAGTACTTTGGCCACCTCATGCGAAGAGTTGGCTCATTGGAAAGACTCTGATGCTGGGAGGGATTGGGGGCAGGAGGAGAAGGGGACGACAGAGGATGAGATGGCTAGATGGCATCACCGACTCAATAAAAATGAGTCTGAGTGAACTCCGGGAGTTGGTGATGGACAGGGAGGCCTGGTGTGCTGCGATTCATGGAGTCGCAAAGAGTTGGACACGACTGAGCAACTGAACTGAACTGAACTGAACATCCTAACACCATTTTCTTCATTGTGTATTTTTGCCTCGTTTATTGTAGATCAATAGACCATAAGATTGTGGATTTATTTCTGGATTTTCTGTTCTGTACCATTGATCTATACATCTGTGTTTGTGTCAGTACCATGCTGCTTTGACTACCATAGCTTTGTAATATTGCCTGAATTCTAGTAAGGCTATGCTTCCAGCTTTGCTCTTTTTCCCCAGGATTGGTTTGGTGATTTTGGGTCTTTTACAGTTTCCTGATAACTTTAGGATTATTTGTTCTAGTACTGTGAAAAATGTCATGACTATTTTGATAAGGGTCCCATTAATCTATAGACTGTTTTTGGTAGTATGTGGCCATTTTCATGATATTAATTCTTCCAATTCGAAAGCACAAAGTATCTCTCCATTTCTTTGATTCATGTTTGATATCCTTTATAAATGTTTTATAGTTTTCAGCATATAGTTCTTTCCCATTCTTGGTTAAATTTATTTGAGATTTTTTTGGATGCAATTTTAAGCAGAATTTGTTTTTACTTTCTCATTCTGATATTTCATTATTACTATGAAGAAATGCAGTAGATTTCTGTAATTAAACTTGAATCCTATTACTTTGCTGAATGTTGATCAATTCTTATAGTTTTTGTTTGGTTTGGAGTCTGTAAGATTTTCTATAGACATTATCATGTTATCTGCAGAGAGTGATAATTTCACCTCTTTCCAATCTGGATAACTTTATTTATTATTTTTGTCTGATTGCTATGGCTAGGACTTTCAACACTATGTTGAACAGAAGTGGTAAGATGAGCATCCTTTTCTTGTTTATGAATTTCAAAGTAAGGCTTGAGCTTTTCACTCTTGAGGATTACATTGGTTGTGAGTTTGTCATAAATGATCTTTATTATATTGAGATATGTTCTTTCTACACCTACTTTGACATGAGGTTTTATTATATGGGCAGTGAATTTTTCAAATGCTTTTTCAGAGTCTATTGAGATGATCGTATGGTTTTTGTCTTTTATTTTTCTTTAGTCAGTCATTCAGTCATGTCCGACTCTTTGCAACCCCATGAAATACAGCACACCGGGCTTCTCTGTCCATCACCAACTCCCAGAGTTCGCCCAAACTCACGTCCATCAAGTCAGTGATGCCATCCAACCATCTCATCCTCGGCCGTCCCCTTCTCCTCCTGCCCCCAATCCCTGCAAGCATCAGAGTCTTTTCTACTGAGTCAACTCTTCACATGAGGTGCCCAAAGTACTGGAGTAGCATCATTCCTTCCAAAGGAATCCCAGGGCTGATCTCCTTTAGAATGGACTGGTTGGATCTCCTTGTAGTCCAAGGGACTCTTAAGAGTGTTCTCCAACACCACAGTTTAAAAGCATCAATTCTTCAGCACTCAGCTTTCTTTACAGTCCAACTCTCACATCCATACATGACTACTGGAAAAACTATAGCTTTGACTAGATGGACCATTATCGGCAAAGTAATGTCTCTGCTTTCGAATATGCTATCTAGGTTGGTCATAACTTTTCTTGCAAGGAATAAGTGTCTTTTAATTTCATGGCTGCAATCACCATCTGCAGTGATTTTGGAGCCCCAGAAAATAAAGTCTGACACTGTTTCCCCATCTATTTGCCATGAAGTGATGGGACCATATGCCATGATCTTCATTTTCTGAATGTTGAGTCACCTTTTTCACTCTCTTCTTTCACGTTCATCAAGAGGCTTTTCTTTTTAGTTCCTCTTCACTTTTTGCCATAAGGGTGTTGTCATCTGCATATCTGAGGTTACTGATATTTCTCCCAGCAATCTTGATTCCAGCTTGTGCTTCTTCCAGACCAGCGTTTCTCATGATGTACTCTGCATATAAGTTAAATAAATAAGGTGACAATATACAGCCTTGATGTACTCCTTTTCCTATTTGGAACCAGTCTGTTGTTCCATGTCTAGTTCTAAGTGTTGATTCCTGACCCGCATACAGATTTTTCAAGAGGCAGATCAGGTGGTCTGGTGTTCCTGTCTCTTTCAGAACTGTCCACAGTTTATTGTGATCCACATAGTCAAAGGCGTTGGCATAGTCAATAAAGCAGAAATAGATGTTTTTCTGGAACTCTCTTTCTTTTTCTATAATTCAGTGGATGTTGGCAATTTGATCTCTGGTTCCTCTGCCTTTTCTAAAACTAGCTTGTACATCTGGAAGTTCACAGTTCACATATTGCTGAAGCTTGGCTTAGAGAATTTTGAGCATTACTTTACTAGTGTGTGAGATGAGTGCTATTGTGGGGTAATTTGAGCATTCTTCTGTATTGTCTTTCATATTTTTCCTAATGTAATGTATTACATTAATTGATTTGCATGTGTTAAACTATCCTTGTGACTCTGGAATGTATCCAACTTGATCATGGCGTATAATCCTTCTTATATATTGTGGAATTCCATTTGCTAATATTTTGTTGAGAAGTTTTACATCTATATTCAGCAAAATTTTTGGTTTTTAATATTTTTTCTTTTTTTTTGTAATGTCCTTTCTGACTTTGATTCTGATGGTGTTTTCAGAAAATGAAGCTGGGAGTGTTCCTTCCTATTCAATTCTTTGGAATAGTTTGATAAGGATATGGATAAGTTCTTCTTTGTATGTTTGATAGAATTCCCTGGCGAAGCCATCCCATTCTGGACTTTCACTTGCATGGAATTTTTAAATTATATATTCTGTTTTACTTCTATTGATCAGTATATTCAAATTACTTGCTTCCTAACTCTGTTTTGGCAGGCTGTTTGTTTCTGAAAACATGTCTGTTTCTTCTAGGTTGTCTATTTTAGCATATAATTCTTCATATTTTCTTTTGGTGTCTTGTATTTCTGTGGTATCAGTCACTGTTTCTCCTCTTTAATTTCTCATTTTGTTTATTTGGATCCTCTCTTTTTTCTTCTTGGTAAGCCTGGCTAGAAGTTTGTTAATTTTGTTTATCTTTTCAAGAACAGATCTCTTGGTTTTATTGATCTTTTCCATTGTTTTGTTGTTTTTGCTCTTTATTTTATCTATTTCTTCTCTGATCTTTTTTATTTCCTTCCTTCTGCTGACTGTATTTTGTTTGTTATTTTTCTAATTCTTTATGTGGAAGGTTAGATTGCTAATTTGTATTTTTTGTGTTTCTTGAGGAAGGTGTATATCTTCATGAACTTTCCTCTTAGAGTTGCTTTTGCTGCATCCCATACATTCAGTTAGGTTTATTGTTATTTGTCTGAAGGTATTTTCTGATTTCCTCTTTGATTTTCTCACTGGTTCATTTGCTTTTAGTAACATATTGTTTAGTTTCCTTGTGATATAGTATTTTTTCCTATTTGATTTCCAACTTTTTTGATAGACACATTCACATTAAGTCATTTTTCACACCCTTATAAGCTCAAAGAATATTTGTGCTGGATGAGGATCCATGGATCTACATTCTTTCATTTTTACACTGTGTATTGGTTGAGAAGGCAATGGCATCCTACTCCAGTACTTTTGCCTGGAAAATCCCATGGACGGAGGAGCCTGGTAGGCTGCAGTCCATGGGGTCGCCAAGACTCAGATACTTGTGACTTCACTTAATGACTTCACTTTCAATTTTCAATTTCATGCATTGGAGCAGGAAATGGTAATCCACTCCAGTATTCTTGCCTGGAGAATCCCAAGGATGGGAGAGCCTGGTGGGTTGCCGTCTATGGGGTCACACAAAGTCAGACACGACTGAAGTGACTTAGCAGCAGCAATACTGGTTGAGAGTACAATCCAGTACAAAGTAGCTTTGGACTCAGGACATTTAAAAAAATTCACAGTGCCAGTGGTTCCTAATTGGTAATATGGGATAATAGTACTTGGCAGATTAAATGACTTAATGGTAAGTACTCAATATATTTTAGACATTATTATTATTCACACTAAGAATTCTAAAGAAATGAGGAGCTTTATTTCCAGTCATTTAGTAGCAAAGGCAGAACCAGACCCAATTTTAAAAAAAATACTTTTGCCTGAGAAGTCTTACTACTCCAGGGCCAAAAACATTTAGAACTAAACAATTTTATTAATTTTAATGAAAGACAATTTTTTCCCCATAACCAAAATGATTTTTGCCTATTCTCTTC
>SJYC01007115.1:0-28668 GCA_006408675.1 Madoqua kirkii
TGATGGAGCTGCCAAGAATGTAGCTTTGTGGGGATAAAACTAGGAAGTGCTGCTCACTGATAGAACCATTTAAAAAATAACCAGTCTAAAAATAAATTGAATTGCTTTTTATAAAGCCAGTTAGGTCTTCAAATTTATTCAAGTTGAATTTTTGTTATTTAATAATGCCATGTATAAAAACAAAGCAGATTAAGGGCAACAGGATCCTGGAGCAGTGAGAATGGGCTGTTCAGGTAGAGAAATAAAGGCAGACCTCATGATAAATTGACATGTGAGTAAAGAATGGAAGGAAGTAAAGGCATGAGCCATGTAGATACAGTCAGCACTCTCCTATCTGCAGGGTCCACACCCATGGACACAGAATCCACAGATACAGGAGGGTTGGCTGTACAAGGGCTTGAGCATCCTCAGAATTCGGTATTCAGGGAGGATCCTGGAACCAGTCCCCTGCAGACACTGAGGAACAACTGTAGCTGCAGAAAGTAGTTCAGGTAAAGAGGGCAAGTGCGAAGTCAGGAGCCGTGAGAGATACAGAGCAGAGGTGAGATGCGACTTGACAAATTTTAACAGGATCACTCTGGTCAGTGCTGTGTTGAAAATAGACTGGGCGTGTAGACAGGGGGTGGGCAGACAAGGAAGAGCGCAGGGAAGCCACAGGGGAAGGCTGGTCTTGCCACAACCCAAACCAGCAAGAGCAGTAGTTTAGGCTGAGATGGTTATGACGGAAGTGTTAGGAACTGTCAGTCCTGGCTCTGAGTTGGAGGTACAGCCATCTGGATTTGTAGATGGATTAGATGTGGGATGTGACCACAAGAGAGGAGTCAGATGACTCTGAGACTCGGCGCCCAAACTGTGGGAAGGGTAGAGTAACCATGAACTGAGATGAAAAAGCTCTGCGGGAGGAGCAGCTTTGACTGAAGATGGAACAGGATCAGAAGATTATGGGAAGGCAATATGGCATGCTGGTGATAGGGTTCAGGGGCAGACTGTCCCGAAAGATGCCACTTTGGCATACTGATTATTTTGAATTGATGTTACTTAAGAAACAACTGCTGCGAAAAGGACACTCTGACCCTCTTTCATTCCCCTGAAAGCAGGAAATAGACCTCCCACATGAAAGGTACCCTGCTTGTACCAGAATGAAGAGAGACATCCCTATCACCAGAGATAGGGAGTACAAGGCTGAGAAGGCTGTGTTAATAAACCCTGTTATTTCTTCACTAATTTATTACCCAATCCAAAACCCCTTTGCCTTGTCTATTCTTTACAAATTTAGTGTTTCGTCTAAAAGGCATGAAAGCTGCCTGCTTGGGTCATTTCTTTGAGTCCTTGTTTATTTTTTAATGGTTTCCATGTACATACAAAATCAAATTTGTTTTTCTCCTGTTAATTTGTCTTGCATGCGTGTGTGTTAAATCGCTTCAGTCATGTCTGACATTATGCAACCCCATGGACTATAGCTCACCAGGCTCCTGCGTCCTTGGGATTCTCCAGGCAAGAGTGCTGGAGTGGGTTGCCATGCCCTCCTCCAGGGGCTCTTCCTGACCCAGGGACTGAACCCAAAACTCTTATGTCTCCTTCATTGGCTGGTGGGTTCTTTACCACTAGCGCCACCTGGGAAGTCCCATAAAAAAAAAAAAACCATATTATTTTAACCATATTTAACTGTACACTTGCTTCCTCATCGGCAAGTGGGCTTAAAATTATAGCCTTTAGCCCAGAGTAACATGCCAAGCCCTCATCCCCATGGTGAATGTCCATAAACTTCTACTGGGCCTCTGCTTCATTACCTGGCTTACCTATAGCCCCACCTGGGCACTGAAACGCAGGTCCCTCAGTGGTTCTTCTCATCTCTTACTGCTTGTGGTACTGATTCAACACTAACAGGCTTGAAAACAAACAAGGACCATCACAGCCTGCAAAGTGTTTACTCTGCTCCCAGAACCTGGGAGCCTAACACCTGCTCAGAAGCACTGCTTGCTCCCACTCCACGCAGGGAGATCTCTAGGAAACAGAAGAACATGCTTTGCTATCAAACACCCGCATCCGCATCATCACCACCAATATTCTGGTCCCCTGAGCATTCTGGCCTAGAGCATTGTTATCAGCCTTTTCTTCATCTATGCTCCCCCTCCTCTACAGGCTTCCCCGGTGGCTTAATGGAGAAAGAACCCGCCTGCCAATGCAGGAGACACAGGAGACGTGGGTTCGATTCCTAGGTCAGGAAGATCCCCTGGAGGAGGACATTGCAACCCACCCCAGTATTCTCGCCTAACAAATCCCACGGACCGAGGAGCCTGGCAGGTTACAGTCCAAGGGGGTCACAAAGAGTAGGAACACTTTCACTGCCCCCTCCTCTTCAACAAATTCCACAGCCATTCATTTCCTAACCCTCATTCTTCCCCCGAGGGTGTGATGGCTCTATTAAGAGTCACATTATTTTCTGAAAGTTTCCCCCCTGAGATATGTTGAGTTTAGCTCTCTGTAATATACATGGGTAGGGGGGAGGAAGAAAAAAGTATTATATTCAATGTAGAAAAAAATTTTTTAAGTTTCTCGGTTTTCTTTTTTTAGTTTTGTCTATTCATTTATTTTTGGCTGCGCTGGGTCTTCGCTGCTGGGCAGCAGGCTTTCTCTCGTCGCGGGGAGCAGGCGCCTCTCCAGTTGCGGTGAACAGGCTTCTTACTGCTGTGGCTTTCCTTGCTGCGGAGCACAGGCTCTACGCCCACTGGCCTCAGTAGTCCTGGCACTTGCGCTTATTTGCTCCATGGTATGTGGGCCTCCCCCGACCAGGGATCAAACCCGTGTCCCCTGCATTGGCAGGTGACTCTCAACCACTGGACCACCAGGGAAATCGAGAAAATATATCCAGTAATACCAAATACGCTGCTTCAAACTATAAATACACATTCAAAACCACTGGAGGGTCAGCCAGTCCTAAAGGGCCATCTCACGCCTTTAGAATCACTGTGGCTTATGTCCCCTCTGCCAGATCAGGCCCCAAGCACGCAGCAAGACTAGTCTGGGTCAAACCACAGCTGGCTGCATAGCTTTAATAATTATAATTGAGGGACTTCCCTGGTGGTCCAGTGGTTGAGAATCCGAGTTGCAATGCAGAGGACCCAGCTCTGATCCATGTACGGGGAACTAAGATCCCACAGGCCAAGAAGCAACTAAGCTCACAAGTCACAACTCCTGAGTCCACAGCCCAGGAGCCACAACTTGAGAGTCCACGCACTGCAACGAAAGATCTCACAGGACAAAACAAAGACCCCATGTGTGCCAATAAGACCCAACGCAGCCAAAGAAATGAATTATTTTTTAAATGAAAATTATAACCAAGATCTCCAGCCACCCTCCTTGGGCAATATCACCTCAAGCAGGTTACTGCTTCCCCACCAGCGTCCTCATGGTGAGGTCTAGGTCCACTCACCGACAGCACAGCCCTTCTAATCATTAAGATCATATGTTCCGCACTTCACTTAAAGAAAATAGTTTTTTAGGTTTCTGATACAAACACCATACTCCATTTTTGACAAATATGTTTGCTTCCCCTAACAGATCTCCAAACACACTCCCTACGCACACACATGCCTCTTGGATGAAGACCAAAACCTGTCAATTGGGAAGACAAAGCAATTAGGAAAATTTTAATGCCAAAAGTAATGTCTTCTTTGAGTAGACCTGGGTACTTTGACTAAAGCATTGCCTTTTAATTTTATTGTGTTAATGGAATTTCTCTTCAAATACAGAAATGCAAAGAGAAAATAATATACCATAATGAAAAACCGTGAACTCATGGCCCAGATATATCTAATCTTAACTTTGACCTTGCACACTTCTTGCTTTCAAAACAAAGAAAGTTGTTTGGATAAACTTGAAGCTCCCCCATGTCGACCTTTCCTATATTGTAACATCTCTCTCTGCTCCTCCCAGAGATTCACAGGTTTTTATTATTGTTCAGTCACTAAGTCATGGCTCTGCAAAAGTCAGACTCTTTGCAACTTCATGGACTACAGCACGCCAGGCTTCCCTGTCCTTCACTATCTCCCTAAGTTTCCTCATGCTCACGTCCCTTGAGTTGGTGATGCCATCCAACCACCCCTTCCTCTGTGCCCCCTTCTCCTCCTGCCCTCAATCTTTACCAGCATCAGGGTCTTTTCCAAAGAGCCAACTCTTCGCATTAGGTGGCCAAAGTATTTAGAGCTTCCCACATAACAATGTATCTGTTCAATATGTTTTGCATGATTTTTAAACTTTATATAAGTAGTGTCCTATGGTAAATACCCTGTTTTTTTAGCCCAACATTATAGAGATTTAGCCATAAAATATATGTAATTCTAATTAATTTAACTGAGGTATAGTATTCCTTCGTACCTTTCTCTGTAATGATCCATCTCTTTAAGGTGATTTAGGGTTTTGTTATTAAAAATAATGATCATGGCACACACTGCTATATTTAAAATGGATAAGCAACAAGGATCTACTGTATAGCACATGGAACTCTGCTCAGTGTTATGGGCAGCCTGGGTGGGAGGGGAGTTTGGGGGAGAATGGATACAGGTGCATATATGGCTGAGTCCCTTCAAGGTTCACGTGAAACTATCACAGCATTGTTAATTGGCTATGTTGTTGTTTAGTTGCTAAGTCGTGTCTGACTCTTTGAGACCACATGTTCTGTAGCCCTCCAGGCTTCTCTGTCCATGGGATTTTCCAGACAAGAATACTGGAGTGGGTTGCTGTTTCCTTCTCCAGTCCACTATACCTCAGTACAAAATAAAAGTTTATTTTAAACACACACACACACACACACACACACACACACACAATGATCATGGAACTTCCCTGGTTGTCCAGTGGTTAAGACTGTGCCTTCCAATGTTGGGAGTTCCAAGTTTGATCCCTAGTAGTCAGGGAGCTAGGATCCCACATACTATATGGCAAAAAAACCAAAACATAAAGTTAAGTAATATTGTAACAAATTCAACAAAGACTTCAAAAATTGTCCATATCGAAAAGAATCTTTGAAAAAAAAAACAATGATCACAACATTCCTTTGCATTAACTGATACTAACTCTCTGGGAAGAAATGTGATATTTTGACAAGGCCATCCTTGCTCTGACATGGATCAGAGGCAGGGCATTTGGCCTTTCCAGTGTGCTTTCATCTAAGACCAGCATCTGTGGGCTGAAGGCTGCATGGCTGACAGGCTGAGCAGAAGAGGGGCAAAGTCCCAGTGTCCCCCCAGCAGATGGCATGCTGTGTAAACATCGGTCATCGTTGTTATTTCCATCTACCCGGACCTGTGCCTAGCTAGACACTCCCAGCTGTCACCCCACAGTGCCAGTCCTGAATGGCACAGCGCTGATTTTAGTGCAATTTCATTCCAGCAGCAAGTTGCATGGGCCCATCTTGCTCAACAGGCAGAAAACTTCCTCGGATCTATAAGCAGAGGACAATTCACACGGTTGCTGAATGTTCTTCCTCCCTCTCTCTGGCGTTTATCCAGGGCATGTGCGTCAAATGCATACTTCCCTACAGTGTCCGCCCCACCCCCTGACTGCAGGATCAAACCCAAATTCCCCAAAATAGCATCAAAGGCCTTGCAGTCAACTTCAGCCCCTCATCTCATCTTTAGCCACATCCCACAGTCTGCCCATCAGTCTTTGCCTCCCTCCAGCCAACAGGGCCCTACACACCGAAGGGGTGTCCAATTAGCCTAGCAACCCCAATCAAGCATCACTTCCTCCCCAAGGCTTGGGGAAGCCCATCCAGACACAGCAGATCACTCCCACATCTGTGTTCCCATCATCTTGGAACCTATGGAACTCTGGAATGCAATAGCCCTTAACAGCATCTTATTTTTGTGTGTGTCATGCCAGCAGCTTGTTAAAATTCATGAAATGTACTTTCCATTTTCCTACTCTATTTTTATAACCATTTTTTAATTGAAGTTAATTTACAATGTTGTGTTAGTTTCAGGTGTATAGCAAAATGATATATAGATAGATTTTACATATATATATATAAGATTATATATATATATAGAGAGAGAGAGAGATTTTATGAATATACACATATATATATACACATATATATATACACACACACACATGGGCTTCCCTGGTGGCTCAGATGGTAAAGAAGCTACCAGCCATGCATGTATTCTTTTTCAGATTCTTTCCATTTTAGGTTATTACAAGGTATTGAGTATAGTTCCCTGTGCTATATGGTAAGTCTTTGTTGGTTATCTATTTTATATATATGCATATGTACATACACATATGTATATATATATATATACATATATATAGTGTGTATCAATTAATCCCAAACTCCTAATTTATCTACTCCCCCTCGCCCCCACAGCTGCTATCCCCTTTGATAACCACAGGCTTGTTTTCTATGTCTATGAGTTTATTTCTGTTTTGTAAATAACTTCATTTGCATCATTTTATTAGATTCCCTATGGAAGCAATATTGTGTGATATTTGTCTTCCCCTGTCTCACTTCACTTACTATGACTATCTCTAGGTCCATCCACGTTACAGCATCTTATTTTAAGATGCTTTGTACACAGTGTTCATCTCCTCTGGACTGTGAGCACCACATCACAGGGGCCCAATATACTGTGTATCAATTAATCCCAAACTCCTAATTTATCTACTCCCCCTCGCCCCCACAGCTGCTATCCCCTTTGATAACCACAGGCTTGTTTTCTATGTCTATGAGTTTATTTCTGTTTTGTAAATAACTTCATTTGCATCATTTTATTAGATTCCCTATGGAAGCAATATTGTGTGATATTTGTCTTCCCCTGTCTCACTTCACTTACTATGACTATCTCTAGGTCCATCCACGTTACAGCATCTTATTTTAAGATGCTTTGTACACAGTGTTCATCTCCTCTGGACTGTGAGCACCACATCACAGGGGCCCTAATTTATGTTATGCTTCATTTTATACTCATGCCTGGCCCTGAACGTAGAGTGAATAACTGTTTCACAAACACATCAAATGTGATCTTTTTCCATGATTCATTTCTCGCAGGAAGAGAAGAATTTTAGTATCTTGGCCTGTGTGTGAACTATTGATTTATTTTGGGAAAAAAAAAGACTCTCAGCAGCAGATCTTTAATAAATTATTATGAACATAAAGTCTAAAGCACTTAAACAGCTTCCCTTGTATGGATATTTTCCTTGCCTGCAGACTGTTTTAAAGAGGTAGACACATTTTGTTCTAGATGTAACAGAATAGAACAGAACCTTAATATACTTTGGCCACCTGATGCCAAGAGCCAATTCACCGGGAAAGACCCTGATGGTGGGAACGATTGAAGGCAAAAGGAGAAGAGGGTGGCAGAGAATGAGATGGTTGGATAGCATTACCAGTTCAATGGACATGAATTTGAGCAAACTCTGGAAGATATTGGAGGACAGAGGAGTCTGGCAGACTAATGCAGACGGGGTCGCAAAAGAGTCAGACACGATTTAGCCATTGAAAAACAACAACAAAGACGAAGCCCTCCCCCAGGTCCACCGATTCCCCAGGCCCTTCAGTCCCGATGCCGACAGAAAATGTACCTATTAACAGCGTCAGCATCCATAAAACAACTACAGCAACCACAGCAAGCAAATTTCAAGGACTTGCACATCCGGCCCTGAGTGGGGCTTTATCTGCACTTCAGCATTTAATCAGCCACTGCCTTATAACTTGTGATGGCTCACTTTGTGTGTCAGCTTGACTGGAGCGCAGGGTGCTCACAATAAACCTCTGTGTGTATGACGGTGTTTCCACAGCAGGTGAGTATTTGAATCAGTGGACTTAGTAAAGATGTCCTCCTCAGAATAGGTGGGCACCATCCAGTCCAGCCCACTGAGAGCCTGGCTGGAACAAAAGATGGAGGAATGGGGAAGTCATTCATTTCCTGCCTGCCTACTGAGCTGGGATATCAGACTTCTGCCCTTGGACTAGGATTTACGCCATCCGCTCTCCTGGTTCACAGGACTTCAAACTCCGTCTGGAATTACACCACCCACTTTCCTGGGTCTCCAGCCTGAAGATAGTGGCAGATCACAGGACCTCTCAGCCTCGGCAGTTATGTGAGCCAGTTCCTCATAGTAAATCTTCTCTCTCCATCGATAGATAGACAAGAAGATGGGCAGATAGATGATAGATAGGAGAGATACATATATAGATAGATGTCTGTGTGTTAGTCACTCAGTCGTGTCCAACTCTTTGTGATCTCCTGGACTGGAACCTGCCAGGCTCCTCTACCCAACAGGATTCTCCAGGCAAGAATATTGGAGCAGGTTGCCATGCCCTCCTCCAGGGAATCTTCCTGACCCAGGGATCAAACTCACATCTCTTATGTCTCCTGCTTTGGCAGGTGGGTTCTTTACCACTAGCGCTACCTGGGAAGCCCAGATAGACAGATAGCTATAGATAAATATGGTTTCCCTGATAGCTGAGCTGGTAAAGAATCCTCTTGCAAAGCAGGAGACCCCGGTTTAATTCCTGGGTAGGGAAGAACCCCTGGAGAAGGGATACGTTACCCACTCTAGTAATTTTGGACTTCCCTGGTGGCTCAGCTGGTAAACATTCTGCCTCAGTGTGAGATACCTGGGTTTGATCCCTAGGTTGGGAAGATCACCCAGAGGAGGGCACGGCAACCCACTCCGGTATTCTTGCTGGAGAATTCCCATGGGATTCTCCCCTGGTGGGCTACAGTCCATGGGGGTGCAATGGGTTGGACATGACCAAGTGACTAAGCAATATAGCATCCACCTGTGTGCATACATATAAAGAGAGCATATATAGTTGTATATAATATTGAGAATACTGGAAAATATATATATTATATGTAATACTGGATAATATACATATAATATATGTTTAATATGAATGTATAATATATATATATGATATATATATGGCATGGCAACCTACTCTAGTATTCTTGCTTGGGAAACCCATGGGCAGAGGAACCTGGTGGACTGCAGTCCATAGGGTCACAAATAGTCACACAACTGAGTGATTGAGCACACATATGCGTGCGAGTATGCACGCGCGCACGTGCGCGCACACACACACACACACACACACACACACACACACACACACACTGGACCACCCTCCACTCCAGAGAGCCCTGCATATCCAAGGAATATATACATTCTACCCAAAGGCATTGTTCCTACTCTATCTAAACTGGAAATGAAGCTCATGAGGCCCAGAGACGCAGGTTGCCGGCCCAAGGTCGTGCCTTTGCAGGGTAGAGTAAAGGCAGAACAACACGTGCCCTGCTCTGTCCCTCGCCCAGCACGTCATGAACCAGGGCCTCCTGCCTCCCCATCCTACCATTCCCGCTTCACCAGGAAATGTCTTCTCTCCTCACCTCCCCTAGCACAAGACCCTAACTGAAACTGCCCTTGACTGACCCCAGCTGACTTTGCCTCAGTTCAGCTCTCTCCTGTGCTGGCCATCCACTCCAGCATCTCAGTGCCTCAGCCAGGGTCCTGTAAGAAAGCAAGCCCCCTGATGATCAACTGCAAACACAAATGTAGGTTTACAACCACACATTTACACTATAGAAGTAGGGAGAAACTTTGTGGGTCCTTATTGGAGAAGGCGATGGCACCCCACTCTGGTACTCTTGCCTGGAAAATCCTATGGATGGAGGAGCCTGGTGGGCTACAGTCCATAGGGTCGGTAGGAGTTGGACACGACTGAGCGACTTCACTTTCACTTTTCACTTTCATGCATTGGAGAAGGAAATGGCAACCCATTCCAGTGTTCTTGCCTGGAGAATCCCAGGGACAGGGGATCCTGTCTGTGGGGCCGCACAGAGTCGGACACAACTGAAGTGACTTAGCAGCAGCAGCAGAATGGCTATTATTCAGGTTTGATAAACCTAAACTTGCTGGAATATGGAGGAAAACAAAGAAAATCTTTTTTAGCTTGCTCTCTCTGAGACAGCAATAAGCACATTCCGAGCAGTTAAATCTACTCCAGTGATCTATTTTGTGATGATTTTACAATCACCCCACTTGATAATTAATCCTCAGGTTAACATAAATGGACAGATATGAAAGCTGAGTGCTTCCTAGAATGAGGAGCTTTGAGAAGATGAGAGTTGCTTTCATTCTGTGTTGACAAAATGTCCCTTTGCTTTTCTCACATATTTGGAGGTCTTCAAAGGTCTTAAAACTTGTAGAATGTGTAGGGTGGGTCCACTCTGAGATCTGCCTCTTGCTTTGACCTGGTAAGTGAAGCCACCATCTGCTCTGCTTCAAGAAAGAAAAGGAAGTACAGACAGTCTGGGGTTTCCTATGGGAGTTCCCTGGCTCTGATGTTGGGTTTTTTTATTATTAATTTTTAAATCTCCAGCTTGGAAAATGTCAGGGCAAAGCAAAGTGAATCCTGCTTCTTTGGAAATGAGAGGTAACTATATGCATCAAGGTCAACAGGTACATTTTTTGAATAATGTGTAATGAGGTCCTGCTTCGTGGTGGGGTGCCAGGTGGGCACAGCAAATAACCCCTGTGCAGATTCACCTCCCATTGCACTTACGGGGGCTTCTTCCCATCCTGCTGCATTCTCAGGCTTACCTTTCCTGACTCCTCCATCACTTCCAAGAGCTGGACAGGGCACGATGCTGAGCAAACACAAATGCCTAAGAGACAGATGTCTCACTGAGTAAAAGTGACCACTGTGTTTTAACAGATAGAAAACAAATCAGTGACCTGATTTGCTTTTCCACTTTAGAGAAGAAAAGCAGGGGAGGGAGGGGAATAGCGTATTGTATAAATACAGCCACAGCCTGAAAATGACAGGTTTGAGCATTCCAGGCCAGCTCACTGCATCAGGAACAGCCTCCACTCTGCCTGGCCTCTGGAGCCTGCCAGAAGGTGCCTGAAAAACAGTGCAGCTTTGTTTCAAGGTGGGAATCACACAGCGGTCCCTAAGGCCCATCTCAGAAAAAGCAGCTCCTGTCCACAGCAAGAAAAACTTGCTGCGATTTTTAAAAATAGAAAAAAAAAATCAGTTAATTCCATGACCTTGTGAAACAAAAGGAAATGTTACCTACTCTCCCCTTTTCTTCTCATCCTTTCTTAAAAGGAAGAATATTGTCAAATATTTTAAAGCCATAGGAGGGGTGACTCAATGACCATTGTATTCAAAGTTCAGAGAGGCCAAAGGTCACTTCTGTGATGAAACTCGGCCCTCACAACAGAAGTCAAAGTTTCAGATTAACAGACTTAGAGAAGGAAACTGAATTAAGACAGTCTAGAATTTTGTTAGTCAAACTTTCCATTAAATGCAAAAGTGAAATAAAGATATTCTGAGTCATTCAAGGCCTTAGAAGGTTTATAACACAAAGACTCACTTTGAAAATACTTTTTAAGAGGAATAGTACTATAAAAAGAGAAAATAAATTCTAAAAGAAGAGTGTTATATACAAGGAAGAAAAAGTGAGTAAATATACTAAAAAATTTTATTTTCTAAATAACTGATGAGTCAAATACGTACATATTTATGTATGTATGTATATGTGTATATGCTAAGTGCTAAGTCACTTCAGTCATATCCAACTGTGTGACCCCATAGACTGCAGCCCACCAGGTTTCCATGTCCCTGGGATTCTCCAGGCAAGAACACTGGAGTGGGTTGCCATTCCCTTCTCCAATGCATGAAAGTGAAGTCGCTCAGCAGTGCCTGACTCTTCGCAACCCCATGGTCTGCAGCCTAGCAGGCTCCTCCGCCCATGGGGTTTTCCAGGCAAGAGTACTGGAGTGGGGTGCCATAGCCTTCTCCCATACCTAGAACTAAACATCAGTGCTATCGTAGGGGTGGACAGGGAGGACCAGACCAGAGTGAAGTGAGACTATGACAATGTATTTGCTTAGTTCATAAAGATAAATACAGCTTTAATGATCTAGAGGTAACCACAAGGAATCTAAAACTACAAGTTTAAAAATCTGTAAAAGAGAATTCAACATATGTATTAGAAAGCAGGATGGGAGGGGAAAAAAGACAAAAGATATGCAAAACCAAAACAGAAAAGATAACGCAACAAATCCTAATATAATAATAATTACAATTGAAGTTAAACAATGTGATTGCAATATCCTCAGGTTGCGTTTTGAAAACTATCCAGCAAAAGATAAGAGATTTGTTGCCTATAAGAGATTCATTCGAAACAAAAGTTCATGGAGAAGTCACGTAAAAGAAATATTTTGCACCACTTGGCAAAAAGGACAAGAAAAATTTTATCTGAGCTATTCCAATAGAGGAGAGAGACTCCACTGTTGAGCTGAGCTCAACTCCAGAGGCAGCAAAGACAGCTGAAGCGCTACAGCTAGAGAGAAGAGTGAAGGAGTCCACAGACGGGAAATCACTAAGAAGAACCTGGCAAGATAATAAGGGTGGAGAAATTTTTGCAAAACTGGCCTAATAGGATTCTGCTAAAGGCAGGTGAAGGACTTGGACATCAAGGATGCAGGATGAGGAATTTGATCAGACATGAAGGATAGGGAGGTTCTCCCTAAACTCACTTATAAGGATTCTTTGCTGAAACTGAACTCTGAAGGCCAAGGTCAAATTCTAGACTATTAAGAGGAGCCTAACAAAAATTTGGTCAAAGTGGGAGTCTGCCAGATGAAAATAAAGAAAGAAAAAATAAGAACCTCCAAAAATCTTAATATCAGACTAAATAGAATGTAAGGTAAAAAGAATCATAAAGAAAAAATACCTATGATATATACTGGTAGAAGCAACACTAGATCAAGAAACTATAATAATCATGAACATAATGCTCTAAATAACACAGTATCAACGTACATGAAGCATAAAAGATAAAACCACAGGGAGAAGTAAATAAATCAATGATTATAGCTGGAGATTTTCTAATACTTCCTTCTCAAGAAAAGATAAAGCAAAGAAAAAGTCATGTTGAAGAACTACATGTGTGTATATGTTTGTCGATATATACGAAACACTAGCAAAAATTAACAATGTACCAGGCCACAACAGAAGTTTCATGCGGATTTAGTTTCTGACTATAAAGCAATAAAATTAGAAATCAACAGCGTATGTCTGAAAACTAAGAAATACTTTGTCTCTGGAATAAAGAAGAAATAAAAATGGAAAGTTGAAGCCACTTGGAACTGGTTTAAACGAAAGCACCACAGGAAGCATTCATTGCCAAAACCGACAACAGGCATCACGCTGTTGAGGACATCTGACATGTGTTCACTTGAGGACAGGAAAGAGTGCACATATTACCACATCTGTACAACATACTATTGGGAGTCTCCACCAATTCAACTACTCAAGAAAAAGAAATAAGGAAAAAATAGAAAACTCTGGAGATGAAAGGGCACAACAATTACTATTCATGAATGGTAAGATCATTTGTGTAGATTATTCATATAGGTGTAACAATTCAAGGTTTATGGATAAAAGATCAACATATTAAAATAAGTAGCATTTCTCTTTATTAGCAATAACTAACAAGAAAATATAATATGAAATGAGATACTCTACGCAATAGCTGTAAAAATCTAAAACACTGTCAAGGAGTTATTCTAAAAATGAGTCTGTAAGGCCTGTATGGGAAAACTTAAAATTTGACCAAAAAAATTTTCAAAGGTCTTAAATATATGGAGAGATTTACCATACTCCTATAATGAAATTACAACATCATATATAACTGGGGCATTTTATTAGAATCTCAATGTGTTGGTGAGTTAATTTGGAGAAAATTGACTTCTTTATAAAAATCAGAAGCATTGAAATGCATATGAAAGTGAAAGTGAAGTCACTCAGTCGTGTCCAACTCTTTGTGACCCCGTGGACTGTAGCCTACCAAGCTCCTCTGTCCATGGGATTCTCCAGGCAAGAATACTGGAGTGGGTTGCCATTTCCTTCTCTAGGGGATCTTCCCAACTCAGGGATCGATCCCGGGTTTCCCACATTGGAGGCAGACGCTTTACCCTCTGAGCCACCAGGGAAGATATATGTGTTCCTGTGCTCAGTTGCATCTGATTCTATGACCCCAAGGACTATAGTGTGCCAGGCTCCTCTGTTCATGGAATTCTCCAGGCATGAATACTGGAGCAGGTTGCCATTTCCTCCTCCAGAGGATCTTTCCAACCAAGTGATCAAACCTGTGTCTCCTGCATTGGCAGGCAGATTCTTTACCACCATGCCACCCTGGGAAGCCATATGTGTGTGTGTATGTACACACACACACCCAAAGGTTTCCTTGGTGGCTCAGATGGTAATGAACCTTCTGTGATACAGGAGACTCAGCTTCGACCCCTGGGTCAGGAAGAACCCCCTGGAGAAGAAAATGGCTAGCCAGTCCAGTGTTCTTGCCTGGAGAATTCCATAGACAGAAGAGCCTGGCGGGCTACATTCCATTGGGTCACAAAGAGTCAGACACAACTGAGAGACTAACACTTTCAACACTTCCTTAAAAATAGCACCAAGTGGAAAAGCAAGAAACAAAACAAAACTATGGTGTAAAGTCATCCATGATTAGTGTATATAAATATATATATGTAAAACAATACATTTCAAAAATGTACACAAATGGACTTAAACATGTTGGAGTAAATCCCTCTGGGAGGAGGTAAATAGGATGGAGATAGGAAAAAATGTAAATAACTAAATAAACACGAAACACAGAGCACCTTTCCAAGGACCAGTAACAACAGTGTGCCATAAATTAAACATGGTCCAAAAACCAAAAAGAGGTGAAAAAAAGGCATTTTCAGAAAAAAGAAAGCTAGCGTAGGAAAAACAGTGCAGATAAGCCAGAGCTTAGTATTAGAATCTATCAAATCATAGGAACAAAAAGCAAGACAACCTGGGATATATGATGGGTCATAGAAATAAGGTGCTTCTGTGGACTGTGAAGAAGGCTGAGTGCCAAAGAATTGATGCCTTTGAACTGTGGTGTTGGAGAAGACTTTTGAGAGTCCCTTGGACTGCAAGGAGATCCAACCAGTCCATTCTGAAGGAGATCAGCCCTGGGATTTCTTTGGAAAGAATGATGCTAAAGCTGAAACTCCAGTACTTTGGCCACCTCATGCGAAGAGTTGACTCCTTGGAAAAGACTCTGATGCTGAGAGGGATTGGGGGCAGGAGGAGAAGGGGACGAAAGAGGATGAGATGGCTGGATGGCATCACTGACTCAATGGACGTGAGTTTGAGTGAACTCTGAGAGATGGTGATGGACAGGGAGGCCTGGTGTGCCTTCATGGGGTCACAAAGAGTCGGACATGACTGAGCAACTGAACTGAACTGAACTGAACTGAACTGAACTGAACTGAACTGATGGTGGTAAAGAACCTGCCTGCAATGCAGGAGACCTAGGTTCCATCCCTGGGTCAGGAAGATCCCCTGGAGAAGGAAATGGCAATCCACTCCAGTATTCCTGCCTGGAGAATATAGACAGAGGAGCCTGGCAGACCACAGTCCATGGGGTCACAGAGTCAGACACGACTGAGTGACGTTCACTTTCATAGAAGTAAAAGCTTTCAAAACAAATTTAGTTTTTCAAAAAGTCTTTAAATAGCTTTCACTATTCAGGCCACACATTCATGTTCAACGGAATTTGGCTTCTAGATTCTCTGGATTCAAGAAGGTAATGCTCACACTGAGTTAACAGACTTCTTCCTGGTACCTCTCTTGGCCTCTGTAAAAGGTAGGTTGTAAATCTTTAATAAATTTGTCTCTGATGGGTCTCTACAGTTATTCCTTTTAAAATGAGGCAAGTATAGGAAAACTTACTGACAAAATAACTAAGTGAAAGCTAATATGTAGTCTTAATAAAATATGTTAAGCTTTCTCTGAGCCACTTGGGAAGCCCCTTTCAATCCCAAATGTATTAGTAATTTGTATGTGAATATTTTATGAGTATAAAATAGCTTCATTATTATTGTTTATTATGGTATTAAAGCTTTAAAATTAACCACAAATATACTAAATCAAACTGAGTTTAACTTTCAAAACTGTGGTTTAGTTCTCAAAAGCTCTAACACACCAGTCTGAAAAGAAATACAGTCAGTGTTTTGTCAAATGAAAATTCACAAATTCCAAGTGCTACTTGAAAGTTAAAGTCACTCAGTCATGTCCTACTTCTTGCAACCCCTTGGACTATAGAGTCCAGGGAATTCTCCAGGCTAGAATACTGGAGTGGGTAGCCTTTCCCTTCTCCAGAGGATCTTCCCAAATCAGGGATCGAATCCAGCTCTCCCACATTGCAAGCAGATTCTTTACCAGCTGAGTCACAAGGGAAGTCCAACAGTACTGGAGTGGGTAACCTATCCCTTCTCCAGTGGGTCTTCTGGACCCAGGAATTGAACTGGGGTCTCCTGCATTGCAGGCATACTCTTTACCAACTGAACTATCAAGGAAGCCCCCAAGTGCTACTTCCTTGTAGATAAAAACAGGAAATTATTAAACTAGTTATAAGCTACACTCAGTAAAACTTACACAAAATCCACTTATCTTTGCAGTAAGAAGAAATTTTTATTTGTTGCCACAGGAAAAAAAAATTGAAAAAAAAAAAAACAACTTCAGGATTATCACTATTTTTCTAGGTATCAAACCAATGTCTGTTGACAGATGGTACCCTACAAGCCACATGAAGATTTACTTTAAATACTGTGAGGTATTTTTAAATACTGGATTACATATGCAAATAAGATGCCTTCTAAAAAACAAACCCAAGGTCATTGATTTCATAAGCTGGAGCACTTTTTCAGCACATTGGACAGTGACCTTTACCTGCGGTTTTCCAATGATCCTGGGAAATGCTCTACTCTGCTGTCAAGTGAAAAATTATTGATTTAATGTGAGACTCTGAAACTCATCTCTTACGGAGAAACATTTAAGAGCACTATAGAATTCATTTTACCCATGCAATAACTCTACTGAGAAATGAGAAAGAAGAACCCACTTGCAAATATGGAGAAATATTTCCTCAAGCAGTCACATCAGATAAATTATTAACCTCCAACAATGTGCCACAAAATGTAATGCTGGTAGATTTTTTTAATGCAGTGTTCATGCATCCAGGGAGGGATGCTTGGGAAATGTTAGTGCCTGTCAATTTTTCTTAAAAGCACGTTGTGTGCATGACTCAGGCCTTCTCCAGCACTCATTATAAGAACAGAATGTGTTCACGCAATCATCTTTCTAGTGAAAAAAAAAAAAAAAGAGAGAGCGTAGTTTTAAAAGATAAACAAGCTTCCCCAAATAAATCTCTTTTGTGTATTCGACTGACATATTATGCTTCCAAGTTAATTGCCTAAGAAAGACTTGAATCTCCTCTCACTTTTAAAGATTTATTAAGCATCTAGAATATTTTCACACTTCTACAGCTTGGTCAGTAACTCCAGGAGTAGGTATGATTACCTCCTCTTAAAAATCAGAAAACCAAGCCTCAGAGAGGTCAAATGCCTTAAAGGACACACAACAAGCAAACTGTGGAGCTGGTCTTTGAAATTAGCTTTGACCAATTCCATGTATAATTATGCTTTTCCTACCTTTCGTAATGCTGCCCCACTAAAAAGTTTTACATATACTGTTTGCTCTGTGGCTTATCTTACTTACAGACAAACATAAAGAAATAAATTTAAATCCCATCATTAGTCCTATTTACATAAAACAAAGCACATTTATGACAGTGATCTGACAAATAGGTCTCCTGAGGATCTGTTGTTACCAGCTTTGGATGTAAAAGAAATCAGTCTTCGCCTTTGTCATTCCCCTTCTCACCAATAAATAGCCAGACTGGCCACAGCCTAATTTTTTTAGAAGAAAATAAGTGGGTAATTCCATACCAACAACCACACCTTTGTTCAAAGAAGGAAAATACCACAGTGTAATAATCCCTTAAAAACAATCCTCTTGTTTATGATGATAAAGAGAGAAGGGGCAGAAGTCCAAACACAGCCTCAGACAGGCAGCAGTCCATCAAAAGAGGGGTCTAGTCCCACCCCACTGGGGTGTCAGGATACACTGATAATAAAGCACCAGTCAGCCTCATGGTTGATGGACTGGTGCTGAGTGTGTGATTCAGAGACAGGCCACAGCCACGTGACCTTGGGCAAGTTACTTTACCCCTGAGCTTTAAGTTTCTTCACCTGGAAAAAAAGAGATAACTAGAACTATGTTGCAGAGTATTCTGAGAGTCCAGTGAGTCCCTGACTCCAGGGTAAGCTGAACAACTGCTAGCCATTATCATCAGCCTAATCACCATAATACTTTTCCGGTTCAGCAATTTGACCTTCGAAAATGCTCTGTACTATTTTCCTCAGGAAACCTCAAAGGACACTGACTTGTGGGCATGAAGGGCAGAAATGTCCATGTTCCCATTCTACTTATTCTCATGTGTTTTGCTGGAGAAAATCATAATATCTTCTCAAATAGTTATGAGCTTTGGACCAACAAGAGCAAGACACTCACCGTCAATGGACTAGAGAGAGCTGCATGCCTTAAAGGCTAAGCATTCCCCCCTGTTTAAATGAGAGGAAGGAAAATATCATCCATATCATGGATGCAAAAGAACTACTTGCAAAAATTCAAGATTACAAACAGATACACACCCACAAATGTGCTGCACATCTTTATAAATTAGAAATCAAAGTAATTATTTCTCAAACATCTTTTAGTTGATATTCAACTTGACGGACAGAACATATGTTTCAGAAGAAAGCTCCAGTGACAGGATAAAACTATTCCCAATATCATACCTCTTTAAAAATGAAAGAAACCTTATAGATATTTGCCTGTTAAGCGTTTTTACTGGAATATAGTTGATTTATAAATACTTATCTTAACTGAAGTAGATTCATAACAGTTTTATTATACTAACATTAATCAACCAAGAATATAGCAGATTCTGTCATGTACATTTATGCCAAAGAGTCTGAGAAATCTCAAAACACTGTGGTAACATTTTGACTTAGAGTTCTTAAGCAAACATTTGAGGAAACAAAGGGCAGTTGCTTCTGACTGTTTGAATTCTGAATAAAGTAGTGAAGGTCAGATACAAAGTTGGATGCCAATGATAAAGTGAAGCATATGGCTTTGAAGTAACAGATAAGTCATGAGTAGGCACTTTCAAGCTCATAAAAGAAGAAGCAGCTGACTAGCTGTGGAAAAAAACAAGGTAAAGAAGAAAGAAACTGGGGAATAGAAAGTACTGGGTGATGAATCAGAAGGCAGTATAGCTTCCAATAGCAGGACCTTGGGAAAGATGCTAAGAAAAAGGACAATTTAAAGAGCATAACCAAAGCCAAGAAGTAACTGGGATGTGTCCATGAACTCTCACAACATCGGACATCTACTCGTGATGCGCAAATGAGGCACTCATAGGCAGCGTTTATTGGAAAGGTACTGTGTGAAAGCACTTTACAAGCATTCTCTAATCCTAGGCAGTAGGAACCAACATCATTCCCATTTTCAGATGAGAAAACTAAAGCTCTGAGAAATTAATTGACTTGACTAAGGACGTGCAGCAAATCAACGGTACCCAGGAAATGAAACTGAGTCCATGCTTTTAACTTCAAAATTACATTTCTGGATCAACAGTGGAATACATTTCTTGAAAGTTTAAAAATTCATACAGTTCAACCTAATGAAATGAAGGAGAAAGAATTTCACCTACAGGAGTGTTATGGGAGAGGGCTGAGACGGAGAGGATAGATGTGTACTTATGGCTGAAACCAACACAACATTGTTAAGCAATTATCCTCCAGTTAAAAATTTTAAATAATAATAATAAATTTTAAAAGAAAGAATTCCACCTGCAACCTCACTTCCTTTGATAATAAAATCTCATTATATTATGACTGATTCAAGTTCTTCCCAAGTCATACCTTGGTTAGAATGGACATCACAGGAGAATCTGAGCCCTGCAAATGAGAATTTCATAGCCTCAGGAACTTTCTTAAGCTAGGTAGTGTTTTTTCCCTTCCCTCTTTATACACGCAAAAGAACACTACTTCTTACTAAAGTTTTCCAAAAAAATTTTATTTCAGCTTATTGCCTTTAAATAATGACTTACCCAATTAACCAATTAGGTAACCATGAACAAATGGAATAATCAGTTTGATGACCATCACGAAGCTGTCACTTCCTAGAGTAAAGGAGCTGTCAGATGCCACTTCTTTCATGTGAGAGTCATGATTGAACCTGTGGTAGATTATCTGTAAATTAATGTAGAAAACCTTGCAGCACTTGGTCTTTCAGCAGGAGAAAGACTTTAGTTCAAGCCAGACTGTATGTCTCTGCAATCTATATCTAGATATGATAGATAGACACATATAGACAGATGAATACATACATACAGTGCTCAGTCACTTCAGTTGTGTCTAACTCTTTGTGACCCCAAGAACCAGAGCCCACCAGGCTCCTTTCCATGGGATTTTCCCTGCAAGAATATTGGAGTGGGTTACCATGTCCTCCTCCAGGGGATCTTCCCAACCCAGAGATACAGCCCACATCTCCTGTGTCTCCTGCATTGCAGGCAGATTCTTTACCACTGAGCCACCAGGGAAGACCCAGATACATATATACCATACAGTTAAACAGTGGTGATCAGGAAGTTTAAGATATGGGTGGTAAAGGAAGACACTGGCTGGAAGACTAGAAGGCCATGACCACTGCTTTTTAAAAATTTTTTTCATTTCTTTTTATTTATCCAGCAGACTGGACCCACCACAGACTGTTTCAACACAAGGGGCAGAACTAGAAGAAAGAATTTCTAAAGGAAGATTATTCATCAGTATAAGTAGTTTTAAGAGCTTAATTCTAAAAATAAAGAGAGAGAATGGACCCTTGGAAATCTGCACTTTTTCTTCCTTGATTTTGAAATACTTAGACATCTCAGATGTAAGGTTATCTAGCTGTGTCTATCTTTCTAGAACCACATTATCACTGGCCTTCTGATTTAAAATGCACCCAAATGAAAATCACGCTGACAGTGCAAAATAAATTCAAGTGGGAGAAACAGGCCTTGTGTGAAGCAGAATAGGAATGTTTTTCCTACGACTAATTCAAAGCAAGGATCATTTCAACAGAGAGTGCTTTCCTTTTTAGAAACCTCGCAAGGCCCAGCGTGTAACCGTCCATCTACCTGCCACTGTGCTGGGGGCCTGTAGTGAACGAAGGGCCTTGCTTTGTGGTCTTTGGCACTGGGGCACAGTAAGTGCTCAATTAGTATTTGTTGAATGCACGAACAACTAATTAACCAAATAAAATGTGCCTCAAAAACCTCAAAAACTAGAAGCTCCAATTTCAAGTGTCTGAAATGAGATCCTAAACCTAAGCACAAATCCAGTGATGATGGTATTCTTCAGCCCCAGGTTGTGAACATGATTGCCCCAGAGGCCAATTGGCTGTGGCCATTCTGAGCCACCAGTCTGTCCCCTGTGCCCAGCCAGCCATCCCTCCAATGCATGCCACTGACCGCAGGGGCATCCAAGATGGGTTAGCATGGAGTCAGAGCTAGGTAGATAATTCCAAGGGCATGTTTTTGTGGCAGAGGTCATGAGGACCTCTTTGGGGCCCTCATTTCAAGAACTTCATTTGAAGTTTCTTGTCTATACCATCTTTTGAAATGCCATTCGTAAAGGGAAAAAAAAATCCACAACTCTGCTAGATATTCAGTTCAGTTCAGCTCAGTTGCTCAGTCATGTCCTACTCTTTGCAACCCCATGAATTGTAGCACACCAGGCCTCCCTGTCCATCACCAACTCCCGGAGTTCACTCAGACTCACGTCCATCGAGTCAGTGATGCCATCCATCCAGCTCATCCTCGGTCGTCCCCTTCTCCTCCTGCCCTCAATCCCTCCCAGCATCAGAGTCTTTTCCAAGGAGTCAACTCTTTGCATGAGGTGGCCGAAGTACTGGAGTTTCAGCTTCAGCATCATTCCTTCCAAAGAAATCCCAGGGCTGATCTCCTTCAGAATGGACTGGTTGGATCTCCTTGTAGTCCAAGGGACTCTCAAGAGTCTTCTCCAACACCACAGTTCAAAAGCATCAATTCTTCAGCGCTCAACTTAACCACAAATCAAGCTCAAAAGCACATAGAAATGTCAAGTTTGGAAACTGCTATGGAGAATTACCATTCATAGGTATGTCCATGGGCTCAAAGAGTCGTCCAATCAATTCACAGTTACTCTGAACAGCCGGTATGGAGCACCTCTGTGCCAGGCACAGTGACAAGGCTGAAGAGACTACAGACCTTGTCCTCATGCAGTACCTATTCTAGGGAAGAGATAGACATTGCAAATATATAATCCTATAAAAGCAAAGGAGAAGGGACTTCTCTTTTCCTGGTGGTCTAGTGGTTAAGATTTTATCTTCTAATACAAGGGGTGTGGGTTCAGTCCCTGATCAGGGAGTTCCACATGCCTCAGGGCCAAAAAAACCAAAACATAAAACAGAAACAATATTGTAACAAATTCAATAAAGATTTTTTTTAAAGCAAAGGAAATCATTTACAAATTATTTGGAAACAGAGATCAAAAAGGAGGGAAAAAAGGAGATCAAAGCAAATCATTTGGAATATCTAATATGAGGACTTTACTGAGTTGGTGGAGATAGCCTTTGGGTAAGCTTTGGGTAAGGCTGAAGACTAACTCCCAAATAGCTATGATCACCATGTGATCCTGATCATACAAATCTAGAGTAAATTACTTAGATAAGTTGGAGAAAGTCAGCCTTCACTTGAATTACCCAGACACCATGATTCCATTTTCTATTGTGAACTACTGAAACATCAAGTGGGAAAAATCAGAGCAATTGACCAAACCCTTAGCCAGAAAACATTTTTTGCCTTAAATATATAGACTCTTCAACAAAAGCAGTCTGACAACAACTGCATAAACAGCTCTTGGGTTCTCCACCTCAGTTAGTACCTTTACATCCAGTTTTATGATCTAGCATAAGATTTATGACTTGTTCTAGGTCAAAACTCAGGGGGAAATTTCTTCAAAAATCTCTGCACAACATTGTAGATTCCACATACGTTACTGCCTCACTAGTACGATATCAGTGAGCCTTTCCCATAGACTAAGCTCCACTGTTGAATCAGTTTCATTGTATTTCACAGCCATTTTGCTATATAATTCTGTGGGCATTCATCAAGATGACAAAGGAAATGAATATTCCAGTCCTAAAGCTGTGTGGATGTCAGTGAGCAAACAGATTCAAGAAGTAAACAAGCCAGATCCACATTCACTTGTGATTAACAGGAAAACAGAGGGGGAGGAAACTGACTATTTGCCAAGGACAGGATGGAACGCAAATTGAATTTTCCTCCTGGCCTTTGAAAATGTTGACATTTTCATCTGCTCATCATTTCTGCATGTCTTACATTCACAACTTGCTTCACACTCTAAATAACTGCCTGGGGCCAAAAAAAAAAAAAATAACTGCAATTGCATCAGTACTTATTTAATTGCTGGTCTTGTAAAGAAGTTACTATGTCTACTGTCATCTTTTGTGAAGAGTCTAGAACCTGACATTCACAACATTGTGAACTCATAATGCATGAGAGAAATTTAAAGACTACATGGCTCATTTATCTCTGTAGCCCCAGTACTTAACACAGAGCAGAGCAGGCTCAAAATCCCATTAATAAGAAGCCCCCTAAAACCCTTGAGCAGGAAAGCAAAGTAGGAGGCAAATTGTGGTCTCCAGAGTCAGACAGATGTGATTTTGAATCTTGATCTCTGTTTCCTGGCCACATGGCTCTGGAAAAACTGACATATTTTTTAAATCTTAGATTCCTCTTCTATCAAGTGGAGATAAGCATCTCCAACATCACAGGGAGAAGGTAGCAAGCAAATTAGATGAGGCACATAAACTCGGCACTTACTAGGAAATAAGGAAATGTGTGCACTCCTTCCTTTACTAAAATGACCCAATGGATCAACTTGTAGCATGTCAATGGTGTGGAATTTCTCTTATCTTTACTAGTGGGGCAAGGTAATATGATGGAGTACACTGTGTTCCATTTGATAGGACAAATAATTTCTGGGCAGGTTACTTTTTTCCAGACTTGTTTTATCCTTGCCAGAACAGCACACTCTATATTCATGTCTGAAAAGTGATCCCAGATGGTGACAGAGATATAGTGCTCATAAGAGGATGCCATACAGCCATAATCTCAGAGACCCTCCCCATCATCATTCTCACCTTCTCTGACACAATGAACACAGAGAACTCCATAGTCATCCACCTGCCCTTGGCATCTCTTCTATGAATTACAGATGGAAAAGTTCTCCCAAAGGGAGACGACTGGGTCTGAAATCACCCTCACTCTGTTCAGGGTCTTCAACTCAAGCTGACTCCCACATTTGGGACACCAGTGGGCCCAGAAGTTTCAATGCTAAGAGACTGGTCCATCCAGTGACCTGAATCATCTAATGAGTTATATAGAAATGTCACAAATTTGGAGAATTATCTTAGAAAAAGCTTTTCTTACACTATCACTACAATGAGCTTCCTTTTGCCACCTGAATGAAAACACTCTCCACGGGCTACTCCCTAAGGTATAAACTGCCTAAGCTGGCCAGCATTTTTAGGCATGAAAAGTGAAAATGAAAGTAGCTCAGTCGTGTCCAACTCTTTGCGACCCCATGGACTATACAGACCATGGAATTTTCCAGGCCAGAATACTAGAGTGGGTAGCTTTTCCCTTCTCCAGGGGATTTTCCCAACCCAGGGATTGAACTCAGGTCTCCTGCATTGCAGGTGGATTCTTTACCAGCTAAGCCACAAGAGAAGCCCAAGAATACTGGGTGGGAAGCCCTATCCCTTCTCCAGCAGATCTTCCCAGCCCAGGAATCTCCTGCATTGCAGGTGGATTCTTTACTAACTGAGCTATAGGGAAGCACTTTTAGGCATACTGGATTCCATTTAGTGTTGAATATTATTTAATAAGTAAGGAGATCAAACCACTCAGTCCTAAAGGAAATCAACCCTGAATATTAATCGGAAGGACTGATGCTGAAACTGAAGCTCTAACACTTTGACCACCTGATGGAAAGAACTGAATCATTGGGAAAGACCCTGATGCTGGGAAAGAATGGAGGCCAACAAAAGAAGGAGGAGACAGAGGGTGAGATGGTTGGATGGTTGCACCGATTCAATGGACATGACTTTGAGCAAACTCCAGAATATAGTGAAGGACAGGGAAGCCTGGTGTGATGCAGTCCATGGGGGTCACAAAGAGTCAGACACAGCTTAATGACTGAACAACATTATTTAATGAGAAGATAAAGGAAATTAGGATGTGGTAGTGAAGTGGACTTGTGCTATTAAAAGAATGTGATCTTTGGCTTAAAATCAAGTCATTTTCACCCAATATTAAGTGATAGCCAGCATTCAACATTCAATTTCCCACTGGGAATAGAAATAAAGTGTAAATAGTGCCTACTACATGCCATCAGACCGTTAACACAACCATCATATGCAGAACTATCACACTGGTGTCTGCGAAGTTCAATTATTATCCCCAAAGAAACATGAAGAACTCAAGTAACTTACCTAAAACCACAAAGATAGTCAGTGAAGCTGAGATTCAAAGCCAGGTTTCTCGCCTCTCGAGTCTAACTTTCCTAGTCACAGAATCTTCTGTTGTTCAGTGTTTAGTCCAAATGTACCCACTTCACAGAGACCCCTACCAGCGATACCAACCAGAAAATCTTCTTTCCCCAGAAAATAATTACTCCTGAGCACATTACCTCCTTTGTTCCTTTCACAGAACTTATTACAATGTGGCATCATCTTGGTACTGATTTGTTCTCTTGTTGATTATCCGACTTCATTCAAAAAAAAATGACCCTTCAAGGCAAGCTCTTACTCATCATCTCAGTATATTTGCCAGACATTAATGATATATATATAACCTTTATTATGAGCTACATACTGTCATCAGTGTGTGTGTGTGTGTGTGTGTGTGTGTATCAGTCACTCAGTCATGTCCGACTCTTTGTGACCCCATCAACTGTAGTCCGCCAGGCTCCTCTGTTATTGGGATTTCCCAGAAAAGAATATTGGAGTGGGTAGCCTTTCCCTTTTCCAGGAGATCTTCTCAACCCAGGGAGCGAACCCATGTCTCCCATGTTGCAGGCAGAATCTTTACCGTCTGAGCCGCCAAGGAAGCCCACACTAATCCACTTAATCTTTTGAGGTGAAAATCCTTATTTCCCTCTTTGTCTTGGTACAGAGAGGCTAAGCAGCTTGCGCCTAGTCACACAGGCTAGCCATCTTGACAGCCTCCAGAGTCTAAACTCTTAACTGCTCTGCCCTCTGACTTCTGTGTGTTACAGGAAGGATGGGAAACATCTTGGAGGGAGGCACGAAAGAGAGGCTCTGGAGAGCTTATTTACATCACCTGCCAGCATCCAGGCCCTTCTACCTGCTCATGCTTCCCATCCTTTCCCTCCATTCTGAAGACCCCACGTGCCAGAAGAAAACGAAAAGACTCACTGCAGATGAAAACGCTCTGTAAGGGGCTCGCTCAGGGTGACCCAGGGAGGCCGAGCCGTGCCGTCTCCACCTTTGTGGCTCTTGTGCACAGCGTAATGCCTGGCACACGGGGCGTCTGGAAAAGAACAGAGCAGGGGAACTCCCTCACTGGGAAGGGTTGAGAAGAGATTTCCTAAAAGAAAAAGAGGACATGCAGCTGTTTGCGCTCCTGACTCCTTCTGTGGTATGAAGTGTAATTGACATATGATACAATTGCACCAATTTAATGATGTGATGCTAAGGTAGAGTTTGATGCATTTTGACATTTAACCACCACCAGAAACATGATATTTCTATCACCACCCCTCAAAGCTTTCTCACCACTGAAGACTTTTAAGCCAAAGAGTGACACGATCAGACTAATGTATCAGAAAGACGATCCTGGGGCTTCCCTGGTGGTCCAATGGCTGACATTCCATGCTCCCATTGCAGGGCATCCAGGTTCCATCCTTGATCAGGAAACTAGATCCCACATGCTGCCACTAAGCCTCGATGAAGCCAAATAAATTTGTTAAATAAACAACTAAATACTTTTTTTTAAAAAAAGTCCTACAGTGGGTGCAGACAGCAGGTGGATTAAAGAGGCAATGGCATCATTAAAACCCAGTCGTTTTAGCTTCTGATCCATGGAGCAAGATAGATTCACTGATAGGCAACTACTTGAAAACACTCCCTGGAAGTGTTAATTCACAGATTTTGTTAAAATGCCAGAAGAAAAGAGGGGGCCAAAAGACAGAACTGGTCTGTGTGGGTTAAGCACAGAGCTTTTCCTGAGAGCACGGGATTGTTGCCCGATCAATAAAACCGCAGCGATCCATGTGCATCACGAGGAGAGATGATGGCCTTTTAAGCTGAGTCTGAGTGCTTTATGACTTTGGGCACAGCCTCAGAGTCCCATTCCAACCAACTGCCCTGAGAAAATTAGCTGCCAACTTGACACATGACCGGCAGAGCAGGCGAGGGTAGCGTTTGACATAAACTGCACTCTAGTGCTCAGAGTGACTGCAGAGGCAGAAAGGCAGCCTGGCCAGGAGGCTCAAGAGCACACCTGACACCAGCCTGGTGCTCCCACCAGCTCAAAAGACCAAACACACCCAAACTGTCTGAGCTCAGACCTGAAGATGGGAAGTTCATCCCATGGACTGCTGACTATATACACGTGCTAAGTCACTTCAGTCATGACACACTGACTCTTTGGCACCCAATGGACTGTAGCCCCCCAGGCTCCTCTGTCCATGGGATTTTCCAGGCAAGAATACTGGAGTGGGCTGCCATTTCCTTCTCAAGGGGATCTTCGCAACCCAGGATACAGCCACATATCTTACATCTTCTGCACTGGCAGGAGGGTCCTTTACCACTAAAGGTAACTACAGGCTTTCCATTAAAACTTAATTAACCATATTAGCTTAAGACTATGGCACTAGTTGGAGAAGGCGATGGCACCCCCACTCCAGTATTCTTGCCTGGAGAATCCCATGGATGGAAGAGCCTGGTGGGCTGCAGTTCGTGGGGTCGCACAGAGTCAGACACGACTGAGCGACTTCACTTTCACTTTCATGGTGCTAATGCTAAAAAGGATCTCCTACCAATGTAAGAGATAAGAGATGCCAGTTCAATCCCTGGGTCAAGAGGATCCCCTGGGGGAAGAAATGGCAACCCACTCCAGTATTCTTGCCTGGAGAATCCCATGGGCAGGGGAACCTGGAGGGCTACAGTCGATCGGACTGAAAAGAGTCAGACACAACTGAAGAGACTTAGTGCACATAATTATTTCCAGTTGGCTTAAAGCTCACCATTCAGAAGACAAAGAGCATGGCATCTGGTCCTATCACTCCATGGGAAATAGATGGAGAAACAGTGAAAACAGTGTCAGACTTTATTTTGGGGGGCTCCAAAATCACTGCAGATGGTGATTGTAGGCATGAAATTAAAAGATGCTTACTCCTTGGAAGGAAAGTTATGGCTAACCTAGATGGCATATTCAAAAGCAGAGACATTACTTTGCCAATACAGGTCCGTCTAGTCAAGGCTATGGTTTTTCCAGTGGTCATGTATGGATGTGAGAGTTGGACTGTGAAGAAAGCTGAGTGCTGAAGAATTGATGC
>SJYC01007116.1:0-13295 GCA_006408675.1 Madoqua kirkii
TCTCAAGAGTCTTCTCCAGCACCACAGTTCAAAAGCATCAATTCTTTGGTTCTCAGCCTTCTTTATGGTCCAGCTCTCACATCCATACATGACTACTGGAAAAACTATAGCTTTGACTAGATGGATCTTCATCAGCAAAGTGACATCTCTGTTTTTTAATATGTTGTCTAGGTTTGTCATAGCTTTCCTTCCAAGGAGTAAACATCTTTTAATTTTATGGCTGCATATATACATATACTTATGGCTGATTGCATTTCTATACAACAAAAACCTGGTGAAGAAAATGGAAACCCACTTCAGAATTCTTGTCTGAAAAATTCCATGGATAGAGGAGCCTGGCGGGCTACAGTCCATGGAGTTGCAAAGACTCAGACACAACTGAACACAAAGCACAACAAAAATCAACACAAAATTGTAAAGTAATTATCCTCCAATTATAAGTTTAAAAAAATATTTTAAAGATAAGAAAGCATCCAAGTGCTTTATCCCACCCTGTGTGGCAAACTCTGTGGGTTGATGTAGCTGACGCTGTCTGAGCCCACCCGTATCCCTTCATCTTATTACTTTTGAGTTCTTGCCAGACTCCCCATGCCAACACCTATTTCCAATGCCTATGCCTGTTTGCCAGTTCACAGGCAGGACAGAAGTGTCTGGGACTCAAATTCCCCCTGCATCCCTCAACCAAGGCCTGCTGTACGGGTGATAACTCCCAAGGGTACTTGCTACTCTGCCTCCCGGAAATGCTCCAGCAGGATGAGGCTCCAGCTGTCCAAAGTGATAGCCAGCTTGACAGCACCCTCTTTCATGGTGTGACAGTTAACTTTAAATGTCCGCTTGACTGGGCCACGAGGTAATCGGATATTTAGTTAAACATTATTGCTGGGTGTGTCTGTGAAGGGATTCCTGGATGATATTAACATTGCCTAGGTAGGGTCTCCCCTGGTGGTCCAGCGGTTAAGGATCCACCTTCCAATCCAAGGGACATGGATTCATCCCCTGGTCAGGGAACTAAGATCCCACAGGCCACAAGGAAAGTAAGCCCACGATCGCCAGTACTGAGCCTGCCCGCCACAACTAGAGAAGCCCCCACATAATGCTACTAGGGAAAGCCCCATGCCACAGCAAAGACCCAGAGCAGCCAAAAAACAGCAGAAACAAACAAAAAAAAAAAGGTGTTGCCTTGGAAGCCTGAGTAAAGAAGATGACCTTCCTACGTGAGAGTGGGCTTCATCGAACATGCTGAAGGTCTAAACAGAATGAAAGGCTGGGTAAAACTGAATCCCTTCTCTCTGCCTGGATGTCTTTGAGTTACAAACAGTCTTCTCCTGCCTTCGGACTCAGACTCAGACTGGAACTGAGTTTTCTGTCCTGGGTCTCCAGTTTGCTGACTGCAGAGTTTGTATTGGCTCAGCTTTCAATGTCTGTGTGAGTCAGTTCCGTATTGTGTGTGTATGTGTAGATAGAGATGCGTGTCCACATCTCACTGGTTCCTCTTCTCTGGAGAACTCTTACTAATATGCTAGAATACTATTCTCTTTGCTTCACTTTCCCAGCACTTCTTCCAGGGCTTACTTCACCGCCCTGACACACTGTGTGTGTGTGTGTGTATGTCCAGTCACTAAGTTGTATCTGACTCTTTGCCACCCCACTGACTTCAGCACGCCAGGCTTCCCTGTCCTTCACTATCTCCTGGAGTTTACTCAAATTCATGTCCATTGAGTTGGTGATGCTATCTGACCATATCATCCTCTGCTTCTCCCTTTCTCCTTTTGCTTCAATCTTTCCCAGCATCAGGGTCTTTTCCAACAAGTCGGCTCTTCGCATTAGGTGGCCACAGTATTAGAACTTCGGCTTAAGCATCAGTCCTTCCAATGAACATGCAGGCGTTATTCCCTTTAAGTTTGGCTGGCTGGATCTCCTTGCAGTCCAAAGGACTTTCAAGAGTCTTCTCCAACACCACAGCTCAAAATCATTAATTCTTCGGTTCTCAGCCTTCTTTATGGTCCAATTCTCACATCCATACGTGACTACTGGAAAAACCATACCTTTGACTAGATGGACCTTTGCTGGCAAAGTGATGTCTTTGCTTTTTAATATGCTGTCTAAGTTTGCCATAGCTTTTCCTCCAAGGAGGAAGCATCTTGGCTTCCTTAATATCATTGGCATCTTGGTCATTTTAATATCTTTCCTCCAAGGAGCAAGCATCTTTTAAGCAGGCCGCAGTACTGTCCACAGTGATTTTTGAGCCCAAGAAAATAAAATCTGTCACTGCTTCCATTGTTGCCCCTTCTATTTACCATAAAGTGATGGGACTGGATATCATGATTTAAGTCCTAAACTCACTGCTGCTGCTACTACTGCTGCTGCTAAGTCACTAGTGTTCAAATCCTTGTATCAGAATCTGCTTCTGAAGGAACCAGACTAAGGGTAACCCAATGGTATTCCTGACCCCCTTCACTCTGGCTGTCTCCCCCGATCAAGGCTGGAAATCCAGTCTTTGTTCTCCCAGCTTCCTGTGCAGGTAGAGGCAGCTGTGTGACCCAGCCCTGGTCAATGAGACAAACAAGTTCATCTACTGGAGGGAAGTAGAACTATAAAATGCTATTTAATTTCTCCTTAAAATGGAGAAATCTGGAAAGAAAACTTTTGTCTCTTCCCTTCTTCTTCCTGCCCTAAATACTGGAGTTTCATTACCATCTCAGCAACCACAATGAATTAATAGCCCCTCAAGTCCTGCAATTTTATAGACTATAGAGGGTGTCAGAGGATGAGATGGCTGGACGGCCTCACTGATGCAATGAACATGAACTTGAGCAAACTCCGGGAGATGGTGAGGGACAGGGAGGCCTGGCATGCTGCAGTCCATGGGGTCGCAGAGAGTCAGACACGACTGGGCGACTGAACGACAACAAAGTCCCATAACATTGGCCATCTTTAACAAGAACAGTCCCTAGAACCTAATGATTTCTTCCTAAGTACTACGTATATAACAGTTGAAGATACTAACTTTCCTTTGCCACGTATAAGCAAGTGGTGAATTTTGCACATGGTGAGCCAGGAGAGGCTTATAGCAGAGTAGGGAGTAAATTGCCTGAATGTGTTCTCAGTCATGTGTCCCAAAGACAGAAGGCCTTCGGTAAAGAGGCGTTCTAAGCATGGACTGGGTGTCTTAGCAGAAAGGGAGAGTTGATTTTATGCTAGTTAAAAGAGAGTCCCAGGGGATGGGGAAAGAGAGAGGCTCCTGAGAGCGGAGATATACACCCTGGCACCTGTCACGCTCTGCTTGTCTATCGCAGTGCCGCTGGCTGCTGACAAGACCCACGGAAGGAGCGACTGCGTGGCACAGCTGGGCAGGCCAGCATCTCTGTAAAATTCTGCATCCAGCTCACATCTCAGGGAGCTACCGAAGGGGACTCCCAGGCTAGAAGGACCATTCAGGGAGGGGCAGTGCAATTGGACTGGCAAACCCAGTACTTTGCCGATGAGGCTGAGGAAGTCCAAGCGGTGGGTTCAGACTCCTTTAGGGACAGACAAGTCAAGAGCTCAGGGCTGTAACGTCTGTATGCACTCGGGCCCTAGCCACTCATCAAACAAGACCAGTTCATCTTTCATTTTTTCAGTGAACGTGAGTTCTTACTATTACTAGGCATCAGAGACATGAATCAAATATTAATAGAACACAGCCTCTGCTTCCAGGGAGCTTACTGTCTGACAGGATAAACACTCACAGACAACTTGTAGGCTTATGCATTGAGTTACAGAACAGAGAGCTTCCCCAGTGTTTCCTGAATTAATTCAGACAAAATGCGTGTTTCGTGCCCCATTTATAGATGAACAAGTAAGACTTATCAAAGCCCACATAGTCGCTGGGGGTCACATTAAGACTCAGACCCAGCTCTGACTGATTTCAGTGAACAAGTCCCTTCTGCTTTTCTCATCAACCTCAAATGCCCACAGGGAGCCTAGAGGAGCCTGGGGACCACTCTTTATACCCTTGACCCTGACAGACAGACTTTATCAAGTAGAATTAGTCTTGTCTTGCTATTCAGTGTGAATGTTTCCCAAAGCCAACTGCTCCATCTGCTAAAGCACTAGGTGACTTCCTTGAAAACCAGTTCCGTTCATCACACCTTAAGGGAAAACAGCAACCTCCTGTATGCACACATTAATTAACACAGCAGAAATAGGCTTGAGTTAATTATAGAGACTCCCTACATTAAAAATGAAGAACGGGCCAGCTGCCAAAGAAGGCTCAGTAGCATAGAACAACGTGAAGAGTGGGAAAAGCCATTACTTCTGTACACTGTGTCTCTGCCCAAGAGATGCTCCTGTTGAGAAGCACAAGTTTAGCGTCTAACACCTTGGAGCTAACCACGAACTCAGAAAGTCTCTCTCAGCTTCATCCTCGTTACATATTCTTTTAAGGAAAGACCTTTTGTCACTAGAAAAGCTGGGTGCCTCAGTTATTAAGAAGGGCTTATATCAAGGAAAAATTGCATGCCATTTTCCCAGCATTCAATTTTTTTTTCATAATTTATCACTAGAATCCATCTATTTGGGGAAGAATGAGCCAAAGTTTGATTTTTTTTTTTTTAATGAATGAAAAGAACTGGAGAGATACTGGGAAATGCATTCTTCAAGGCCCCAAAACAATACATTTACCACTGAATCCCTCGAGAAGTTTTCTTTTTCTGCTTCACATATGCCAAGGAAAAGTGTACTTAAGCATGCCACATGCCCCAAATTACCCCAGTCCTGTGTTTACCCTTCCACTTCAAAAAAAAAAAAAATGTGATATCAACTAAGCATCTCATCTTGATCCCTCTAGCTAGTTCCTGCAGGTGTATAAACACTATTGAGCTTCTTCAAAGGAAACTCTGTGTGGTCTTCTGGCAACATGAACAAGTATCCCTAAAATAAACAACACTTTCCATTATAAAAAGAAGGTGCATCCCAGATATTTTAAAGGCAGCTCAGTATTCTGTATTCTCCAATAATGAAACAGATATTACGTGTGACCAGTTGTCCCTGCCCACATGAATAAAACACTGTGATTTAAAGACTACAAGACAGGGAAGACCACTACCCCCAACAAAAGGTAGAACTTATAGAACCTTGTGATAGAGGGGATTTAAATTTTTATTTTAAACTTTTTATTTATATTGGAGTAGGCAATTAACAATGCTGTGATAGTTTCAAGTGCATGGCAAAGGGACTAGCCACAATGCACATGTATCCATTCTCCTGATTGGAGGGGATTTTTTTTTTTAACTAAATCACTTATTTTAATTGGAGGCTAATTACTTTACAATATTGTAGTGGTTTTGCCATACATTCACATGAATCAGCCATGGGTGTACATGTGTTCCCCATCCTGAATCCCCTCCCACCTCCCTCCCCATCCCGTCCCTCAGGGTCATCCCAGTGCACCAGCCTTGAGCACCCTGTCTTGGAGGGGATTTTAATGATAACCTGTTCCAACAGTCTCCAAACCTGGTATGCATCAGAATCAGCTGGAGAGTCTATTTTATTTCCTTATTTATTTATTTTATCTGGCCACACGGCATATAGGATCTTAGTTGCTCAACCAGTGAGCAAACCCACACCCCCTGCATTGGAAGGTGGATTCTTAACCACTGGACCACCGGGAAAGTCCCATGGGAGGTGTATATTTTGAAATGCCACTGAGCCATTCCAGACATGCTGAGTCATCAATTGTAAGACCCAGGTGACTGGATTTTGAACATATCTTCTCCAAGTGATTCTGATGAGCAGCCCTATTTGGCAACTTCTCATCCAAACCAGAATCCTCACAACAACATCCCAGCCAAGTGGCCCTACAGTCTTTGCTAAATGCCTCCTCCCAGGACAGTAAGCCAATCAGTCTACCCCTGGATGGTACTAACCACTGGGAAACCAGCCGCCCTGGAACGCACCAGAGCTGGCCCTGCTCTATCATGTAAGTCAAAGAGACCTGACCTGTGAAGGGGCAGATTTTTGTCGCTTCCACCTGAGAAACCATATAAAGGCTTACACTAAGATACAAATTGCAGGCTACAAAAAAGTAAGGGTGGGTGTTCCCTGGTGGCTCAGTGGTAAACGATCCACCTGCCAATGCAGGAGACACAGGTTCTATCCCCATTCCGGGAAGATCCCACCTGCTGCAGAGTGTGTCACAACTTCCGAGCCTGTGGGCCACAATTACTGAGCACACGTGCCGCAGCTACTGAAGCCTATACACCCTGGAGCCCGTGCTCTGCAAGAAGAGAAGCCACCACAATGAGAAGCCCATGCACCACAACTAGAGAGGAACCTCAGCTCTCCACAACCAGAAAAGACCCACGCAGTAATGCAGACCCAGCACAGCCAAAGACAAATAAATAAAGAAAATTTCTAAAAAATAAGGTACAGCCTAAACTTTATTATTATCAAAAATAATTTTATACTGAATTAGTTTAGAAGGGGACGACAGAGGATGAGATGGCTGGATGGCATCACCAACTCGATGGACATTAGTATGAGTGAACTCCAGGGGTTGGTAATGGACAGGGAGGCCTGGCGTGCTGCGACTCATGGGGTCACAGAGTCGGACATGACTGAGCTACTGAACTGAACTGAAGGCTTCCAGGGTGGTGCTAGTGGTACAGAACCCACCTGCCAATACAGGAGAACTAAGGGATGCGGGTTCCATCCCTGGGTTGGGAAGATCCCCTGGAGGAGGGCATGGCAGCCCACTTAAGACAAAAATTATTTCAGAACCAACCTTAAGTTCTCTATGGTAGAAGAAGAAGTGATTAAGAATACACTGCAGCCTAAATGTCCATCAACAGAGGAATGAATAAAGATGTGGTACATATATACAATGAAATATTACTCAGCTATATAAAGGAACAAAATTGTATCATTTGTAGAGACACAGATGAACCTAGAGAGTGTCACATACAGTGAAGTAAGTCATATCATGTATCAATACATATATGTGGAATCTGAAAAAAATCAGTATGGACTACCTTATTTACAAAGCAGAAATAGAAACACAAATGAAGAGGACAAACATACAGATACCAAAGGTGGGAGGTAGGAGGAATCGGGAGATCGGGGTTGATCTCCCAATTCATAGTATATATACAATGTATAAAATAGATAATGAACGAGAATCTGCTATATAGCACAGGGAACTCTACTTGAGCTCTGTGGTGACCTACATGGGAAGGAAATACAAATGAATCAGTTGTGGCTGATTCATTTTTCTGTACAGTAGAAACTAACACAATATTGGAAAGCAAGTATACCCTAATAACTCAAAAGAAAAAAAAAGAATGCAGCTCAAAGAATACAGGTCTTTCCCTCAAACCTGGATTGGATCCTGGATCTTGCATTTACAGTTCCATTTAAACCCTCTGAACTTCGGTTTTCTTGGAATATTGGGACAAAATCAATAGGGCTGTCATATCACATGAGATACTGGCATTCAGTAAATAGGTCCTTCCCTTCCCTTCCCTTCCATTTTTTTCTCTGCTCAATTTGTTGTGAGCTCTTGCATCCTGTTTTTCTCTCCATTACTAACACCACCCCACCACTTACATTATTGTGTCTGTATTTGTTCAGCATCTCACGGCTTAAATAATTAGGTTTGGATGCGGGTGAGAAATAAATTAGCATCTTAAAAGAAAGTTCTATAATTCTATTCAGGAAGTAATTCTCTTTGTTCAAGAAAAAAATCTTGCAAGGTCACTTGGGGCAGCAGAAACCCTGAGAGCTTTGGTTAGCAAGAGAAAAAGTAGAAAAAGAGGTAGGTAAATTGTTCTGCATTTCAAATGAACTGGAAGAACTAAGCATAAAAGGGTGAGGAGGGGAGACAGAACAGTGAGACTAACAAGCAAGCAAGAGGAGTCTTAGAGATGCTTCACATTCGAGTTTAAGTTGTGTTCCGACTATAACATAAACTCACGTCCATGTCCTCAAACTTAGGTAAAATTTGCTACACAGCAAAGCTTTGTGGCAAGGAAGGGAGCCTCACAAGACAGAGGAAAAAACAAGAATCAGAGTAAAGTAAAGCGGAGTAAAGTAGTCAGAGTTGATCTTGGAATGAAAGCCCCCAAGAGCAGCAGGAAATCTTGAATGTTTCCAACCACATCCAGCTCTGAAGTGTTAGAGAGCCTCCAGCTAATGCTGAGGCTGCACTAAGAGGTCTGCAAAAGTTGGGACTTCCCTGGTGGTCCAGTGGCTAAGACTGAGCTCTCAGTGCAGGAGGCCTGGGTTTGATCCCTGGTCAGGGAACTAGATCTCAACATGCTACAACTGAGAGCTCACATGCCATAATGAAAATCAAAGATTCAGCATGCCACAACTAAGACCCGGTGCAGCCAAATAAATAAAAAATAAATGCTTTTTAAATATTTTTTTAAAGATGTCTGCCATCAAAAAGTCTATGAAAAATAAATGTTGGAGTTCAGTTCAGTTCAGTCGCTCAGTCATGTCCAACTCTTTGCGACCCCAGAACTGCAGCATGCCAGGCCTCTCTGTCCATCACCAGCTCTCAGAGTTCACTCAAACTCACATCCATCGAGTCAGTGATGCCATCCAGCCATCTCATCCTCTGTCGTCCCCTTCTCCTCCTGCCCTCAATCCCTCCCAGCAACAGAGTCTTTTCCAATGAGTCAACTCTTCGCATGAGGTGCCCAAAGTACTGGAGTTTTAGGTTTAGCATCAGTCCTTCCAAAGAAATCCCAGGGCTGATCTCCTTCAGAACAGACTGGTTGGTTGTATCTCCTTGCAGTCCAAGAAATTCTCAAGAGTCTTCTCCAACACCACAGTTCAAAACCATCAATTCTTCTTCACAGTCCAACTCTCACATCCATACATGACCACTGGAAAAACCATAGCCTTGACTAGACGGATCTTTGTTGGTAAAGTAATGTCTCTGCTTTTGAATATGCTATCTAGGTTGGTCATAATTTCTTCCAAGGAGTAAGTGTCTCTTAATTTCATAGCTGCAGTCACCATCTGCAGTGATTTTGGAGCCCCGCAAAATAAAGTCTGACACTGTTTCCACTGTTTCCCCATCTATTTCCCATGAAGTGATGTGACCAGATGTGTGGAAAAAAGGGAGCCCCCTTACATTGTTGGTGGGAATGCAAACTGGTACACCCACTATGGAGAACAGTATGGAGATTCCTTAAAAAACTGGAAACAACTGCCACTGCTAGGCATGCACACCGAGGAAACCAGAACTGAAAGAGACACATACTGCCATGTTCATCGCAGCACTGTTTACAATAGCTAGGACATGGAAGCAACCTAGATGTCCATCGGCAGATGAGTGGATAAGGAAGTTATGGTACGTATACACGCTATAAAAGAGAACACATTTGAGTCAGTTCTAATGAGGTGGATGGAAGTGGAGCCTATTATACAGAGTGAAGTAAATCAGAAAGAGAAACACCAATACAGCATATTAACACATATATATGGAATTTAGAAAGACAGTAATGATGATCCTATATGCAAGGCTGCAAAAGAGACACAGATGTAAAGAACAGACTTTTGGACTATGTGGAAGAAGATGAGAGTGGGATGATATGACAGAATAATATTGAAATGTGTGTATTACCATATGAAAAACAGACGACCAGTGCAAGGTCAGTGCATGAAACAGGGCCCTCAGAGCTGATGTTCTGGGACAACTCAGAGGAATGGGGTGGGGAGGGAGGTGTTGAGGGGGATTTAGGATGGGGGGACTCGGGTGCAGCCATGGATGATTCATGTCGACGATGTATGGCAAAAACCACCACAATATTGTAAAGTAATTATCCTCCAATTAAAATAAATAAATAATTTTTTTTAAGACCTGCATCTTTTCATCTCAGCCCCCTTTATGCCACTCCTCTGCTCAGAAGCATTGAGTGAGCCTTGATTTTGACATTGGGAGGACCCTACACAGAAATTCTTTTTACTAATTTCTATCAGAAAGTGTCCAACTTTTAAACATATACTCTTTATGCACAATATCACTAATTATTAGAAAAATGCAAATCAAAACTACAGTAAGGTTATCACCTCACACCAGTCAGAATGGCCATCATCAAAATGTCTAAAAATAATAAATGCTGGAGAGAATGTGCAGAAAAGGGAACTTTCCTACACTGTTGGTAGGAATGTAAGTTGGTACAGTCACTATGGAAAACAGCATGGAGTTCCTTAAGAAAACTAAAAATAGAGTTACCATATGATCCAGCAATTTCACTTCTAGTCATATTTCTGGAAAAAAATGTAATTTTAAAATATGCAGGCACTCCAGTGTTCACAGTAGCACTACTTACAACAGCCAAGACACGGAAGCTACCTGTGCCCATCAGCAGATGAACGGATAAAGGAGATGCGGTATACACGCAAATGGTATATTACTCAGTCACAGACGGATAAAGGCGATGCAGTACACACGCAAATGGTATATTACTCAGTCACAGACGGATAAAGGAGATGCGGTACACACGCAAATGGTATATTACTCAGTCACAGACGGATAAAGGAGATGCGGTATACACGCAAATGGTATATTACTCAATCAATCATAAAAGAGAACAAAATAATGCCATTTGCTGCAACATGGGTGGATTTAGGGATTATATGAAGTGAATTAAGTCAGAAAGAGAAAGACAAATACCATGTGATTTAAAAAATTGTATAAATGACTTTATTTTCAGAACAGAAGCAGACTCACAGATGTAAGAAAAAACATGATTATCAAAGGGGAAAGCAGAAAGGAGAGGGATAAATTAGGAATTTGGCATAACATACTACTATACATAAAATATTAATAGATAAACAATAAGGTATAGCATAACTGAATATAATAAACTATAATGGAAAAAATATGAAAAAAAATACTAATTTATATTTTTTATTGAAGGATAATTGCTTTACAGAATTTTGTTGCTTTCTGTCAAAGGTATATTACTCAGTCACAGACGGATAAAGGAGATGCGGTACACACGCAAATGGTATATTACTCAGTCACAGACGGATAAAGGAGATGCGGTATACACGCAAATGGTATATTACTCAATCAATCATAAAAGAGAACAAAATAATGCCATTTGCTGCAACATGGGTGGATTTAGGGATTATATGAAGTGAATTAAGTCAGAAAGAGAAAGACAAATACCATGTGATTTAAAAAATTGTATAAATGACTTTATTTTCAGAACAGAAGCAGACTCACAGATGTAAGAAAAAACATGATTATCAAAGGGGAAAGCAGAAAGGAGAGGGATAAATTAGGAATTTGGCATATACATACTACTATACATAAAATATTAATAGATAAACAATAAGGTATAGCATAACTGAATATAATAAACTATAATGGAAAAAATATGAAAAAGAATATATATATGTATAACTGAATTGCTTTTCTATACACCAGACTACAATAGCATTATAAATCAACTATACAGCAATTTAAAATAATAATAAAATAAAATAGGCATACTCTCTTTCAGGTATAGCATTCACCTCTCCGAATGAAATTTCCTGTAATCTGTAGCAAAAAAAAAAAAAAAAAAATGTTGCTACCATATGACCTCTGTTCAGAAGAAAACTATTTGCAACTTTGTAGGCTTGAGCCTCTAAGGAGAAAAAATATATAAAAGCACATATGATAAATTATATATAAATGAGTTTTATATATATTCTATTTTGTCAGTAGCTACTAGATGTCAGACTCAGTATTTTATTCCTATTCTCTCATTTAATCTTCATGAGAGCCCTCCCAAGTATATATTATTCTTACCATTGTTCGCACAAGCAACGTGAGTTTCACAGGAATTTGGTAATTTACCCAAAGAGTCAGATGGTGAGTGGCATTGCCACCCTTACCCTGCCTGCACTCCTGTCCAGGCCACAGGTTGATCCCTCACTGGATGGAGACTAGGTTGCAAGAGTAAATTGCAAAGATGCTCCTGAAGACCTCAGGTCTTCTTGAAGAAGAGTGTATTGCTACTTTGCAACAGACCCTAAAATGATACCAGCAAAAGATCTGGAAAAACATCATCTCTGCTAGAATAGCTCTAACTCAACATCGACTGCTCCAAATTCAAGCTGTGCCTTAGAATCCCCTAAGAAGCCTCCCCAAATTGGCGTTTCTCAGTGCATATCTGCTAAAGCAGACTCTTTGGGAGAAGGGGTGCAAAAAAGACCGCATTTTATTTACTTGGCTGTGCCAGGTCTTAGATATAACATGCAGACTCTTAGTTCCAGGATGTGGGGTCTTCTCTGACCAGGGATCAAACCTGAGCCCCCTGCTCTGGGAGGGTTGAGTCTGAGCCACTGGACCACCAGGGAAATCCCTCCAAGACTGTATATTAAAGGTCCCCCCATAATGCAGCCAATTTCAGAAGTGGGGTTTAAAAACACTGATTATATGCCACTCAAGTATAAGAACTACCCCCTTCGTATTGTAGGAATTCTAGCTTCCATCACAATAATAGGTCTATTTTTAAGAGAAGTTGGAGGAAGTGAGAGAAACTGTAGCATGAACGTTTGTCCACTGAAGGCCGGATGGGTTTCCATTTGCAGCCTGTGGCCAAAAGAAAGCAGAGGGGCTTCACTGGTTGCTCAGTGGTGAAGAATCTGCCTGCCAACGCAAGACATCGGCTTGACACCTGGTCTGGAAAGTTCTCAAACACCACGGAGCAACTAAGCCCATGCACCCCAACCACTGAGCCTGTGCTCTAGAGACGGGGAACTGCAACTACTGAGGCCACAGGCCACAGCTACAGGAGTCCCTGCGCCCTAGAGCCCATGCTCTGCAACAGGAGAAGCACCACAATGAGAAGGCTGCGCGTGGCGACTAGAGAGCAGCCTCGCTCACTGCACCTAGAGAGCAGCACTCGCTCACTGCAAATAAAGAGAGCAGCCCCTGCTCACTGCAACCAGAGAGTAGCCTCCACTCACTGCAACTAGAGAGAGGCCCCCGCTTACTGCAACCAGAGAGTAGCCTCCACTCACTGCAACTAGAGAGAAGCCTCCACTCACTGCAACTAGAGAGCAGCCCCCACTCACTGCAACTAGAGAGAGGCCCCCACTCACTGCACCTAGAGAGAAGCCCCCGCTCACTTCAACTAAAGAGAAGCCTCCACTCACTGCACCTAGAGAGAAGCCCCCGCTCACTGCAACTAAAGAGAAGCCTCCACTCACTGCAACTAGAGAGAGGCCCCCACTCACTGCAACTAGAGAGAGGCCCCCACTCACTGCAACTAGAGAGAGGCCCCCACTCACTGCACCTAGAGAGA
>SJYC01007117.1:0-33261 GCA_006408675.1 Madoqua kirkii
AGAGCACTCATATTATGCTTGGCCACTGAGACATGCCAGAAACTTGTTCAGGACAAGTGCAAGTATGTCTTAGAGAGAAGAGAGTGTGTTAAGCCACAGATATATCCAATTCATACCCCAAACTCAGCCTGGTTAGTACAGGAAACCCAGCGAGGAAAAAGAAACTAGTGTCAGCCATGTGCTACAATTTTTGTTGGAAGACAGCAAGAACAGACAGGAACGGCTGCAGCTTAGATCCCAGGTTAAGTGAGTACCAGACCTAAATGACCTAAATGAGCCAGAGCTGTTTGAGAACTTGGAGGAAAATCCCAGGAACTGACACAGAAGAGAGGCATACACCTAATTAAATCCTCCCTTGAGAAAGTGATATTTCTGTTCTAATTCTCTGGCAGAATCACTAGATCTTTGAGACAGAAAATGTTTACATAAAATTGTAAAAAGCATTTGTATTAGTTTAAAATCCTTCTCAACAGATAATTACTGAAAGACTGTCATTAGACTCTATAGAATTACCAGGTGCCATTTAAATGTTTATTATGGGGAAAAATGCAACTTTCTTCCTATCTGCTATTACTTATAAAAGAAATGTCCTTGGTATTGTGACGCTCATTGGAATTTTGTTAATAATTGATAACACCAGTTAAAAAATGTTTACCTAGGCCGGTGGTTCTCAAACAGGGCTTCCCAGGTGGAACAGTGGTAAAGAATCCACCGCCTACAACCAGGAGGCAGAAGAGATACGGTTCGATCCCTGGGTTGGGAAGATCACTTGGACTAGGAAACGGCATCCCACTCCAGTATTCTTGCCCAGAAAATCCCATGGACAGTGGAGCTTGGTGGGCTACAGCCCATGGGGTCTCAAAAGAGATGGACTCGACTGAGTGAGCACATCTGAGCACAGGCCAGGGGTTCTCAGACTTAGGCCATTACATGCACCTAAGTCCGGGGTCCCCAACCTCCAGGGTCTAATGCGTGATGCTCTGAGTAGGAGCTGATACAGTAATAATAGAAATAAAGTGCACAATAAGTTTACGTGCTCAAATCGTCCCCAGACCATCCCTGCTCCAGGTCCATGGAAAAACTGTCTTCCACGAAACCAGCCTCTGTGCCAAAAAGATTGGGGACCGCTGACCTGTTCCAAAAGAACTTGTTCCAAACAGCTTGTTAGGCCTCACCCCTGAGTTTCTACTTTATTAGGTCTAGGGGAGAGTCCAAGAAATTTACAATTCTAACAAATTCCCAGGATGCTACTGGTCTGAGGACCACATTTGGAGAACCACTGACCCAGAGAAGGAGATCAACTTCCAAATGATCTGAGGTGAGATGTGATCTCACTCCCACCAGACTCCAGAAGCAGAAGAGGTGGGTCTTCCTTCCACACCTGTTTGCCAGGGGAACCACTGGTTTCTCCAGGAAAATCCTTATCTCTTTTGCAGTAATTTAATATCTGCTAATTATTTTAGCAGAGCTTCCCTGGTGGCTCAGTGGTAAAGAACCCACCTGCCAATGCAGGGGACGTGGGTTCCAGCCCTAAGTCGGGAAGATCCCCAGGGGAAAGAAATGGCAACCCACTCCAGTATTCTTGCCTGGGAAATCCCAAGGACAGAGGAGGCTGGCAAGCTACAGTTCAAGGGGTTGCAAAATAGTCAGACACGACTTAGCAACTAAACAACAAAAATTATTTTATCACTTTCTTTCATCACCAAAAGTGTCCTAGTTTGGATGATAATTTTTATATTCACCCTAATACTTGTTCATACTTGTTTGACCTTAGTCTGTAGAATCCCACATGCCTAATTGAAGACGCTCTCCTTCAGAGAGAATTTGTTTTTGCCGTCTCTGAGAACCAGGGACATTACAGATCAGGAATCATTTTAGAGTGAGGTAGCAGCTCAGAAAGAAGTCTTAGCCCCAGCTCCAGGTTTTCCTGATTGCAGGGCTGACAGTGGTGTCTGCCCTCCGGGAACCCTGCTTTTCCTTTTGGGTCCCACGTGCATATCCTTTATGGCCCCCAGCTCCCAGCTCAGATTTTAAGTCAAAGGTGAAACTTGCTCGCTGTTGCTGTAATTTAAACTTGAAAGAGGCTTCTTGGAAATTTCCCTTACTTCTTTTAGTTTTTCACATTTGATCACAAAAATTTTCAAACACATTCAAAAGTAGAATGAATAATATAATGAACTCCCATGTACCCACCAACCAGCTTGAACAGTGATCAACTCATTCCAATCTTGTTTCATCTACACCCACTCAATTCTCTATCCTCTTCCCCACCTCACACATACACTGGATTGTTTTAAATCAAATCACATACATCACATGATTTCATTTATAAAGATATCAGTAGTATCTCTAAAATAATAGGACTCTTCTTCAAATAATTAGTATTCTGTGATCACATCTAAAAAACAGTAACTAACTTGGTAATACTATTTTCTTATAATTTTTTTAGTTTCTTTGTTCAAATCATGATTCAAAGATGTTCCATATCTTGTAATTGGTGGTTATTACTTGTCTTTAATAATTTACATATTCCCCAGAATACCTGGGTTTTATTCATCATATCTTATTTACTGGTGAAAATAGTTTGTTCCATAGATTTTTCTTTACAGTATGTTTCACTGTTTGTATTCCTACGGTGTCATTTAACATGTTCTTCTGTGCTGTGTGTCTTCCATAAGCTCACAGGTAAGCCTAGAGCTGTGTGGCCCAATGTCATAACCCTTAGCTACATATGGCTCCCTATATTAATCAAGACAGAAAGAGAAAGACAAATACTATGCAATGTCACTTATATGTGAAATCCAAAATATGACACAAATTAATTTATTTACACAACAGACACAGACTCACAGACATGGAAACAAATTTATGGTTACCAAAGGGGAAGGAGGAGGAGGAGGGATAAATTAGGAGTTTAATATTAGCAGATATATAAAAATATATAAACTGAATGAAAGTGTTAGTCACTCAGTCATGTCCAGCGCTTTGCAACTCCATGGACTGTAGCTGCAGGTTCCTCTGTCCATGGGATTCTCCAGGCAAGAATACTGGAGTGGTTTGCCATTCCCTTCTCCAGGGGAACTTCCCAACCCAGGGATCGAACCCGGGTCTCCTGCATTGCAGACAGATTCTTTACGGTCTGAGCCACAAGGGAAGCCCAAATTTTGTAATAAATTTACTGCAAAATAAAGTAAAATTTAATGTATATAAAATAAATAAACAAGGTCTTACTGTATAACACAGGGAAAGTCCAGCGCTTTGCAACTCCATGGACTGTAGCTGCAGGTTCCTCTGTCCATGGGATTCTCCAGGCAAGAATACTGGAGTGGTTTGCCATTCCCTTCTCCAGGGGAACTTCCCAACCCAGGGATCGAACCCGGGTCTCCTGCATTGCAGACAGATTCTTTACGGTCTGAGCCACAAGGGAAGCCCAAATTTTGTAATAAATTTACTGCAAAATAAAGTAAAATTTAATGTATATAAAAAAATAAACAAGGTCTTACTGTATAACACAGGGAACTATATTCAGAACCATAAAACAAACCAAAATGGAAAAGAATATGAAAAAGATATGGATATATATATATATGTATAACTTGCATGTATATATATACATATTCTCTTCATATTCTTTTCCATTATATGTATGAATCACTTTGCTATACATCAGAAACTAAGACAACCTTGTAAATCAGCTATAGTTCAATTTTTTAATTTTTTAATTTAAATTAATCACAACCCAATAAATTTTAAAAATTCATTTCCTTAATCACATTAATCTCCTTTCAAGTTCTCAATACCCACATGAGGCCAGGGACTACTATACAGGACGGTGCAGATATAAAACATCTCTGTCATCACAGAAAGTTCTATTGGACATTGCTGCTCTTATTCATACTGAGACTAGTTTTTTCAAAGCTACTTCACAGGCAATGGTATGGTGCTTCTACCAAGAAGTACATACCATCTTGTCTGTTTTTCATCATGTTAGCAGCCATTGGTGATCGCTGCCTAGACTCAGAAATTCAGGGTGACAAAATTCCAGCTCTATCACTCTTTTTACTTATTACCTGGAATAACTCTATAAAAAGAAGCTGCCTTCCCTCATTTACTCTTTAATTGTCCTAAACTAGTTTGCATAGGAAAGGCAAGGTAACTATCTAATCCTTTCCCCAATTCTCAGAATAAGTTGGCCCCCTAATCTTTTTTAAGGGAATTTCTTTTTTATTTTTAAAAATGTTTATCTGTGTATTTACGGGCCATAAAACGGGTCTTAGTTTCGGCGTTCAGGATCTTCTGTTGCAGTACACGGGCCTCTCTCTAATCGTGTCATCTGTAATCTGCAGCGTAGACTCTCTAATTGAGGCAAGCTGGCTTAGCTGCCCACGACATGTGGAATCTTAGTCTCCCAACCAGGGATCAAACCAGTGTCCCCGGCATTGGAAGGCAAACTCTTAGCCATGGGACGACCACCAGGGAAGTCCCTTCCTAAATCCTAAAAGGTGACCAATGAGGCATTTTATTCTGAGAAACATTATGAACCTGTAGGTCTAAATGTATTTGGTATGTTTGAATCAATTGATGTTCTTGGCTACGATTATTAGCCTTATATAAATAAGTTTTCATATTTTTGCCATCATATTTTTGGAATTAAATATTAGAAGTAAGACTTCTGAGTCTAAAGATAAATATTCACGTAATCTGTCCACCATCTCATGTCTGACATGTGACTACTCCTAGTTATTTGCTGACCTTTTATCCACAGTAAATGCAACTGTAAGTTTAAAATAAGTAACAGTTTTGTGGTAAATGTTTTAATGCCATTCGCCTCTTCAGGCTCACATTGAGAACCACACAATTTTCGAAATGACTGAGCTGGCTGGATTCTGATATAAGAGTGGCTTAAACACTCATTAGCAATTGGGGTGATTAGTCATTGGAGTCTGGAGGGGTGTCCCACCATCATATTCAAGTTTTCCATAAAATGATTTAAAAATTTTCCAGAACCAGAAAACAACAACCACAACAACAACACTCAATGAGATGTAGAAGCTATCCCACCCAAATCTCTCGCCTCTCACCTGGAGAAACTAAGGCTCAGCAACAATCTAATTTCCCCAAGTTGTCCCAACAACTGGTATCTCAGTTGGGGCTTCCATTCCCTGAAAATGAGAGGAACTTCTGATTTTTTTTTTAATTGGAGGCTAATTACTTTACAATATTGTAGTGGTTTTGCCATACAGATCAACTTCTGCACAGGATTCAACCTTTCCTTAAGGAGTAGCCCTTTCCTCCTGGTCAGAAGTGGCCCTTTCCAGGACAGGAGGAATGACTAGTCCTCCCAGAGTCATTTCTCTTCTTTCCAGCCAAACATGCCAGTCTCCACTTCATCACTGCCAGCCCTGGGTCCTTGTGAACCAGCTTCCAGATGCCTCTCGGCCCAGGAGAAGAACCAGCCCCAGCTGTCACCATTCCCACCCTCCCCAGGGAAAGAGGAAGCCATCCCTGCTCCCGGGAAGAAGACATGCTGACAGCTAGAAGGATTTGCCTACTGAAGCCTAGAGCGCCCTCCCACAGACTGTGGAAGCAGTGGCTGCTCCTGCTGCGCAGTCCAATCAGGGCTCAGCGAATCTAGCCAGAGATGAAATGAAAGACACAGGGGACTGCTGGCAGCCACCCACAAGATCCCTTATTCCACTGCACAGTTCTCTGTCTGGGAACAAGCACCCCAAAGGGTGGGACTCTCTCACTGGTATCTGCTGGCTGGGCTCAACACATGGAAATAAAAGCTTTCTCTTCAGGGGCTTCCCTGGTGGTCCAATGGTTAACAGTCTGCCTGGCAAAGCAAGGGACACTGGTTCAGTCCTTGGTCCGGGAAGATTCTACATGCCACAGAACAGCTAAGCCCAACTTTGAGTCTGTGCTCTAGAGCTCGGGTACCGCAACTGCTAAGGCCCACGCGCCTCAGAGCCCGTGCTCTGCAACAAGAGAAGCCACCACAACAAGGAGCCCAAGCACCACAAGGAAGAGTAGCCCCGGCTTGCTGCAACTAGGGAAAGCCTGCTTGCAGCAATGAAGACCCAGCACAGCCAAAAACAACTAAGTAAATAAAATTAAATATAAACGTTTTCTCTCCAAAAAAGCCCCACAACCTGAAACCTTGCATTCTGGAATTGTCAGGTGCAGGAACCCTGAATCAAAACTCCCAACAGCCCGATGAGATCAGCCCACTCTCTTCCTACTTAGGTTCGCGCCTAAGCTGCACCGTCCACCTGTAGCTGCCTGAATGCCTTCCGCTGAATTATCTCCAGAGAACACAGGTCACTCGTTCGTGTGTCAGAGACCAGTGATTTACCCTGGGACTCCCAGACCCCTCAGGGATATCTACAAAGTTTTCAAAACATGATAGTTTATATTTCTATTCATAGCCAACTCTGGGGAAAACAATAAAGGTTGTGTGTAAGGAAAGAGGAGTTGAATACCTAAAAACTGGCCACGGGAGAATGCATGAGGGCTCTCTCACCCTCCTGCAAGGCAGAGATCAGAGCACTTTCCGCTGCACATGGAATCATGACATTTGCAGCAACATGGACGGACCTCGAGACTGTCATGCTGATTGAAGTAAGACAGACAGAGAAAAAGAAATATCCTATGATATAGATTGTGGATCCTAAAAAGAAATGATACAAATGAATCTATTTACAAAACAGAAACAGACTCACAGACTTAGAGAATGAACTTATGGTTGCCAGGAGGAAGGATGGGGGAAGGGATAGTTAGGGAGTTTGGGATGGACATGTACACAGTCTTATATTTAAAATGAAAAACCAACAAGGGCCTACTGTGTGGTATAGGGAACTCTGCTCAATATTATGTAACAACCTAAATGAGAGAAGAATTTGAAAAAGCATAGATACACATATATGTATAGCTTAACTGACTCACTTTGCTATACATCTGAAACCATCACAACATTGTTAATCAACTAGACGTCAACATAAATTAAAAGTTAAAAAATATTTCACAGGACTTCCCTGGTGGTCCAGCGGCAAAGACTCCATTCTCCCAGTGCAGGAGGGCCTGGTTCAGCCCCTGGTCGGGGAACTAGATCCCGCACGTCGCAGCTAGAGTCCACATGCCGCAATTAAAGACCATGCAAACCACAGCTAAGACCCGATGCAGGCAGATAAATGAATTTATTCTTCTTAATTTCATGAGGAGGATCAAGAGCGTGGCAGATAGGGGAAATAAGTGTCAAAAGAAAAATCTCTTTGGGAGGTAAAAGTGAAATAAGAGGGGGGTTGTGGGGGAAGAAGCACCTGATGCAAGACAAGACAAGCACCTGAGACAAGAGTATCTGAGAAGAAAAGGAAATGGTTGAGTGAAAAAGCAGTGCTCTACCTATGGATTAGCAGGAATGGTAGGGGTGGGCGGAGTGGCAAAAATAGACCAGCATTCAGTGCTACCTGCTGGGAACCTGCAAATGATTTTTGGTGCAGAGCAGTTTTGTTGCCACTATTGTTTTTATTGAGTTTGTTTGAGGTGTTTTGTGTGTTTTTTTTTTTAAAGAAAAAAGAGAAGGAGTCAATATATTGAACACTTCTGTGCTAGGAACTGGGCCTGGCATATGATGTGTATTACTCCAACAGCCTCACGAAAAGCAGATTTCAGTTCAACCAATGAGGAAAATGAAGTTGTTTAAAGATAAATAAAAAACTTAACTGCAACCCCCTCGCCCCCATTCTTTTTAGCGTAGCCCAAATTGCTCCAAACAGTGCCTGTTAATGCCTGACATCCTGGGGTCACTATTAAAGCACACCCCCTTTTCACTCTGGTGTCTGGGTTTGGATATAAATTAAATAACCGCCCTAGGTTGCAGCTACATGGTTGCTCTGCCGAATCCTCCAGGGACTTCCACAGGGAGGGTCTAGAATCAGAGCCATCCTCAATGGCCTCTTGCCTGAGCATCCTCAAGACAAAGGAGTTTCTGAGAATAGAAAGAACCATGAGAAGACAGTAACAGAGAGACATGAGAAGAGTTCCACGTTGAGAAATTGAAACATGCCTGACTTCTGGAACTTTCCTGAACATCATTATGAGTCACACATGAGCCCTTTGGAGCTCTGAGAAATGCAAAACCTCAGAGGTAATCCCAGCAGAAGTGGAGGTCACAGTGGCTGCTCTCAAGGGATGGCACACCTGGCTGGCTTAGGACACCCTCGAGGAGGAGGAGGACGGAGGGGCTTGAAGAAGCCCCGTTGTCATGGAGCCATGCCCTGCCCCACCGTCGCTGCAGCTGTGGCTGGACACCTTCAGGGTGTGGAGTCCTGGCTCCGGACAGCAGTGTTTAGATGGTTCGTAAAAGCCCTGCCCCCACCTCCCACCCAGGCATAGTCTGCAGACCCTCACAGTGTCCAGGAAATTGACATCTGTGGGTTCAAGCAGGATGTCAAGGTTGCTGGAGATGTTCTATTTGTGCCTTCATCTGAATAATTTAACACTCCCTCCAAAACAGACTATCATTAGAATTTGTCAATTCCTGTGCAGACAGCCTCAAAAAAGAGACAGAAGGGAAAAAAAGTTCCCACATATGCTGCCTTAGAGTAGTGGAACAGGAGGCTGGGTTCTGCATTGTTCTTTTTTCTAGAGTCACAGCCCGCTGCTCACTGGTACATCTGGCCCCATGGGAACTGCCTCCCTTGTGTGTGTCCTTATCCCTAAACCCACGTCTTCTGCTGCATCCACCAGATAGAGACGAAAGGCCAAGTTCTTACAGATTCACTGGTCTGTTTCCCGCCACCACCACTTCCTCTGTGTGTGTATGTGTCTGTGTGTGTGTGTGTCTGTGTGTGTGTGTGTGTGTGTGTACGCGCGCTCAGTCGTGTCTGTCTCTTCATGACCCCATGGACTATAGCCCACCAGACTCTTCTGTCCATGGGACTCTCCAGGGAAAAATACTGGAGTGGGTTGCCATTTCCTTCTTCAAGGGATTTTCCCAACCCAGGGATCAAACCCAGATCTCTTGTGTCTCCTGGAATGGCAGGCAGACTCTTTACCACTGTGCCAGCTGGAACGCCTGCCATTCATCTTAACGTGGGGCATTTTCAGGTCACTTCCATGACCCTCAGTTTCTTCATCTGCAAAACATGGCCTCCAGGACTTCCCTGGTGGTCCAGTGGCTAAGACTCCAGGCTTCGAAAGCAGGGGCCTGGGTTCGATCCCTGGTCAGGGAACTAGATCCCACATACTGAGACTAAGATACAGCCAAATAAATAAATAAATATTTTTTAAAATAACATGCCTTCCCTCATAGGGTTTTCATAGTATTAAATGAGCTAATTTCTCAAAGTCCGGCACACAACACAAGCCTGTCTTTAGTCTGCTGTTCCCTATCAGGCACTGACCTTAAACGAAGCAATGCTAGTTCTTATGAGGTACACAGACAAGCACAGTCTCCAGCCCTGCATAACCCCACTTTCTTCCCATTGCTTAGCTTGGCCATGCTCATGGGAAAACAAAAACAATCAAAATAAAACATTTGTGTATATATACACAATATATGTACACAATATGTATATATACGGGCTTCCCTGGTGGCTCAGAGGTTAAAGTGTCTGCCTCCAATGCGGGAGACCTGGATTCGATCCCTGGGTTGGGAAGATCCCCTGGGGAAGGAAATGATAACCCACTCCAGTAATCTTGCCTGGAGAATCCCATGGACGGAGAAGCCTGGTAGGCTACAGTCCATGGGGTCCCAAAGAGTCGGACACAACTGAGTGACTTCACTGTGTGTATATATACACAATATATACATATACACAATAGATACATGGTTTACACATGTAATACACACATATGCACACATGCGCACACACACATACAGGCTCATCAGCTCAGCCTCCAGTCTGTATGCTCAAATCAGCTTGAGCCTCAGTTCTGCTTGTCAGTTTGTTGAGCCCCTGGTTAGTGCCTAGTTATCCCCCATGAGGGCTGTACCAAACCTTTTCCATAAACCCCACTCACTTCCAGAACCTTCCCTCTTACTTCACCCTATTCACTGAGTCCCGCAGCCTTGTCTCCAAACGTCTCCACCCTCCTCCCATCCAGGCTTTCTGCACATCATCACGGCCTGAAGACCAGCCTCCCACTGTGCGCAGCCCCACCTGCCCCCATGGGGTCCCAGACTTGGCTCCATCCACCACCTCCTTCCCTGCATCTTCAAGGTCTCTCTTCTCACTTAGTTTTTATTCTGTAAAAATGCTCAAGCTCCGCACATTCTAAAAACACTTGTCCCTATGCTCTTTCTCACTAAGTCAATCTACATCGTCTCCTTCCTCCACCATTCTGAGAAATGTCTGGATTCACTGGCCTGTATCCCCGCCTGCATACTTGTTTCTTCACCCCTGGAGCTGCACTTCTTGTTCTCAGGACTGTGCTGGCAGTGTCTCCTCCAGACTCACTGATTCTGTCCTAATTACCGTTTAGAGGTCTCTATGGGTCCCCGTCCTCCTGGATCCCCCCTTAGGCAGGCCTCTCCTACTCTGGGGTCCGTGGCACCAGCCCTCTCCTGGCTCTCTCTCCTTCCTCCCTGAATGCCCTCTCTCTCATCCCCCCTCCTATCTCTCTCTCATTCCATGTTCATTATCCCCCACCTCCTTTTTATTTCTCATATTCATTTATTTGGCTGCACTGGGACTTAGCCACAACACGCAGGATCTTCAAGCTGTAGCATGCAGGATGTAGTTCCCTGACCAAGAATCGAACTGGGTCCCCTGCCTTGGGAGTGTGGAATCTTAGCCACTGGACCACATCTCCTTTTTTATACGGGAATATTCCCTAAGACTCTCACAGCACTTTTCCCTTCTGTCTCTACTCTCTCCATGGAAGACTATACAACCTCTTCCCCCACAGCACATTTCAGCCCTAGCCAAGCACATAACTCAGCCCTGACCTTGCCCCCTGAATTTGCCATCAGCTCACGAGTCTGCCCACTAAGATGTCCACCAGCCTCTGAAATGCTCAAATGGAACTCACGATTCCTCCAGCAGTGCCCCATCCTCTTTCCAGTTGCCCTAACTCTGGAACTCGAGCAGCTGACTGCTCCCTCCTTCCTCAGCCCCACTCCCCACACCTCCTAGCCCTGCAGGCTCAGCATCACGTCATCACAGTCCCTCCTTCCCCCTTCCCACCACCACCCAGGCTCAGGCACTGGCCTCCCCCACCTGCCAACACAGCAACCGTCATGTGGCCCCAGGCCTGCAGCCCCTCATCTCCCGAGTACCATCCCCGCCCGCCCTGCTCTGCACTGTGGAGCCTTCCTTGAATGCCTGTTGACATGCACTCCCTTTGCTGAGCCTTCCAAGTGCCAGTCACTGAGCTAAGCGTTCTCCCCATGTCATCCCATTCCACTCTCCTAAGATCCCTACGTGGGCACCATTTCTGCTTCCACTCTACAGCTGATGAAGTGGAGCCCAAAGGAAACTGTGCTCATGGGCACACAATTAGCGAAGAGTCTACCAGCAAACGAGCCTAAAACCACTTACTGCCTCCAACGGCAGACCAGATCAGACCAAAACAATTCCCTCCAAAGAAACCTTGGCAGAACCGAGTGTATAACACAGGGAATTCTGCTCGGTGCTCTGCGGTGAGCTGGTAAACAGGAAGGAAATCTAAAAAAGAGAAGATATCCGTATGGGCGTGGCTGACTCACCTTACTGTACAGGGGAAACTAACAACCTTGTAAAGCAACTATTAGTGTGAGTCACTCAGCTGTGTCTGACTCTTCATGACCCATGGACTGTAGGCTGCCCAGGCTCCTCTGTCCATGGGATTTTTCAGGCACGAATACTGGAGCGGGTTGCCATGCCCTCCTTCAGGGGATCTTCCTGACCAAAGGTTCGAACTTGAGTCTCCTGCATTGCAGGCAGGTTCTTTACCATTGCCACCAGGGAAGTTCTATACTCCAATTTTAAGAAATAATAAATAAATGGTCCACGTCTAGGGGGAAAAAAAAAAGAAGCCTTGGGTGGCTCCCTGCTGCCTACCGATTTCCCCAGCACCAGAGCCCCCGGGGCTCCCCAGCAGCCACATAGCCATCACACTGGATTCTCCGCGTGTTGTTCTCTTTAGGTTCTGACCACCTCGTGGTCACATCTGTGCCCTCAGATAATGTTCCAGTTCTGAGCTTTTCCCAGACTTTGCTGGCCTCACCATCTCACTTTGTTTCTCCCTCCTTCCCCCATGCCAGCTCCTGCAGACAAGGATTTCTCCTTCATTGGCACACTCGGCACTTTATACCTTGGCCACAGCCTTCATTTCCACTGACCTTACGTGATGGTCATGTACATGTTCATTTTCCCATTGCCTCGAGGGCAGATACTCGCAATGTACTTATTTCTGTATATGGCACATACCTGACCCATTGTTGTTGTTTAGTCGCTAAGTGATGTCTGACTCTTTTGTGACCCCATGGACTGTAACCCTCCAGGCTCCTCTGTCCATGGGACTTTCCAGGCAAGAACACTGGAGTGGGTTGCCGTGTTCTCTTCCAGGTTATCTTCCCAACCCAGAGATCCAAGCCGAGTTTCCTGCCTTGGTGGACAGAGTTCTTCACCACTGGCCCAGGGCACATTAAATATTTGTTGAAATGACTTGATCCCAAGGATCTCCCATAGAAACTGTCACCATGATTATTCACCCCTGTTTGTAAAGCAATATGATGAGACTTGCATAATGCAATGTTGGGATCTCATATTCAATTAAGTGGAAGATGGGGGTGGGTTCCAGACCCTGGCTCACTAGCTGGTCCGCTCACTTGTTCTGGCTCCATGCAGAAAGCTCACTGCTTACAAGCTGCCAAGTTAATTTTCAAGGAAAAAACAGAACAGCTTTCACATTCTGACACCTCCTCCTGCTCTGCCATCCCACCTTCTTGAGAACTGGCCTCTGAGGATGACTCATCGGTGGGAGAGGGTGAAAACAGCTCCCAGGAGGGGGCTGACAATCTCTGCTAGACAGAGAGCGGGGCTGGTGACAGCATGTGTCCCCGCCGGGTGGAGAGGCATTTTCTGCGCCATCTCAGGTTTGATTTGAGCCCTGGGGATAAGGCTAAGAAAGATAAGAGCATTCAGAAGTGCACTCACCTTTTTTTATCTGTGGAATATGCTCGAATACCTGGGGGATGCTTCTTTGTGCAAATAGCACCAAATGTCATTCTTCCCTCCCTCCACTCAAGTCTCCTTACAGTCCACAAAATGCAAATCACTTTAATGCATCTAATGAAAAAAAGACAAGAAAAGCTCAAAGAACTACTCCTGAATCTGCTTGGCTTTGCAGAGTTAACACAGAAATCCGGACTATATCTCACAAGGGAATTATATTCAATATCCTGGGATAAATCATGATGGAAAAGAAGATTAAAAAAAAGAAGAAGGTATGTATGTACATACATGAGTCATTTTGCAGTACAGCAGAAATTAACACAGCATTCACCAAACATACTCAATCAGTCAGTAAAAAGAAATCCTGGTCACCACCGGGACTATTTTTGCACTCCAGTATTCAGGGATTAAAACCTGAACTCCGCCTACAAAGGCATCATGCAGAGCCTGGCACAACTCTTATACCAAATGTCTCTCTCCTCCTTCCCCTCAACCCACCCCACCTCCCCACTGGCATCTCAGCTCCAGACACACAAACATCCTTCTGGGGTGTCCCTGGGTCTATTCTATTCATCTGTTATGCCTCTAGAGTATTTCTTCTCTTTCTGATTCAAAGGTTATTTGTTCCACTGAAAGAGCTTTTCTTTTCCAAAATCAGAACAGGGTGGACAATCTGCCTTCTAAACACCTGCTGAGCCTTTCTGCTGGAAGATGATGCTGGACAATGCTTCCAGCATGCGGGCTTAGAGCACAGAACACCTCTCTGGCAGCCTCAAACAGAGGGCGAGGCCGAACGCGTTTGCTCTGCATCAGGCACGCAAAAGGCGCAGCTGATCTCTTTTCAGCCTGGCCTCTGCCCATTATTAGAACATCCCAGAAATGCTTAAATTTACCTCCTATTCTCCCCACCCCATCTTGTGCACACTCTTCTCTTTTCTGTAAAGACAAGGCTAAGCAGCCAGGGGAAATAAGAGTTGAGAACATCTCATGAGCATCTGTCATGCACTCAGCTCAGAGTTGGGAATCTGACATTCATTTGGCCCTTACAAGGACCCTCCAAGGTAGGTATGGTTATTATCCCATTGTATGGAAGGAGGAACTGGGGCAGGCTCAGAGAGGTTAAGCTACTTGCCAAATATCACTCAGCTGGTGATTGATGGAACTTAGCAGTTGAGCCCATCTTTCAGCTTCAAAGCCTGATCTACAAGATTACCTCTGTGGTCTACAGTACAAACGACCAGACTGACCTGTTTGAGAACAATATTCACATTTTCAACATCTCTATATTCCTCACAACACCCACCAAAGAAAAGCCACTCTGTGTAATGAAAGAATCCACGTATGCGTGAATAATTTAACAAATAAGAGATCTACCTACTTCCTTCTGAAGGTGATCTTACCCTGATTTGTTGATTAAGTTTTACAATAAAGCCAAGTGCAGAAGAGACCCCAGAAAGCAAGGATTGTTAGCTTTTGAAACAGACACGGCAATCCCTGGCACATCACATGAAGAAATAAGACTGGTGTTCCCTGGTGAATGGGATGGTAAAGAACCCACCTGCCACTGCAGGAGACTCGGGCTTGATCTCTGGGTTGGACCAATCCCCTGGAAAAGGGAATGGCAACCCCCCTCCAGTATTCTTCCCTGGGAAATCCCACGCACAGAGGAGCCTGACGAGCTCCAGTCCACGGGGTTGCAAAGGGTCAGACAGGACTGAGCAACTAAACAACAACATGCTTTCGTTTCTACTTTCCTGCCCCTGGTTAGGAATCATATTCCTTCTTATGAAGGAAATACTAACGGAAATAAGTTTTGATGTCCCTGTCTGTTATAAGGATTGGAAAGGAACACAGTGCAATGTCAGTGATGGGGCTACTGCGGAAATGGATGCCAATCCCAGAAAACTACTCAGTCTCTGTGACTCTCAGTCTCCTGGACTTTCATGTGGGTTATGACAACACTCTCACTGCCTCACCAGATTGGGATATCCAACTTCAAAAATTAGAGTGTGCAGCCAGTGTTGAGGCTAGGTGTCACTAAAGTGAACAGCTGACCGTCATCCAAGAGTATTCTCAAAAGGGTGCTCTTAACTCAGTAAGGATAATTGTGTGGGGATTTCCCTGGCAATCTAGAGGTTAAGACGCCATGCTCCCAATCCAGGTTTGATCCCTGGTCAGGGAACTAACATCTTCTATGCTACATGGCACAGTCAAAAAAATAAACAAAGAGACACCAATTTTTAAAAGGGCATAACTGTGGGAGGCAGAAGAATGACCTCCCAAAGCTGTCTACATCCTAATCCCTGGAATCTGTGGACACACTACTTGACATAGCAAAAGGGACTCACAGGTGTGAATAAGTAAAGGATCCTATGATGCAGAGGTATGCTGAGCTATGGGAGTGGATCCATTGTGATGACAAGGGTCCTCATAGAGAACTGGAAGACAGGAGGGGGAAAGTCAGAGCGAAATCAGAGATCACTAAGCTGCTGGATATGAAGGTGGAGAAAAGGGCACAGGCCTGGGGATGCAGTCAGCTTCTAGAAACCAGAAAGGGCAAGGGATCAGGTTCTCTCCTCCAGCCTACAGAAGAATACAGCCCTGCAGGCACCTTGATTTTAGCCAAGGAGACCCATTTTGAACTCTGACCTCTAGAACTGTAAGATAATTTATTACTGTTTAGCCGATAAGTTGTGTCCTACTCTTTTATAACCCTCATGGACTGTATCCCACCAGGCTGCTCTCTCCATGGGATTTCCCAGGCAAGAATACTGGAGTGGGCTGTCGTTTCCTGCTCCAGGGGATCCTCCCAATCCAGGGATCAAATCCATGTCTCCTACATTGCAGGTGGATTCTTTACCACTGAGCCATGCAGGAAGCCCTTATAAGATAATACATACGTGTCATTTTTACCCACTATGTGGCAATTGGTTACAGCAGTAGAAGAAATAAACATAATATCCCTGCCCAAGGTCTGGCTGTCACCCCAAATCAGGTTTCATCAGGCCTGCAACACAAGTCTCTCTCCCATTCCCCATTGATTCCAGACAGCAACCAGAAGGCCTGACTGGTTTGCAAGGGGACACCTAACGGTAAGTCAGAATCCTCATCTTGGCATAACCAGTACCTGCTATCTTATTAGGCAGACCAGCATGGGAGACCCATCTGTATTTGGAAGGATGCTAAGAAGCACAGAACTAGAGGAGGCAGAGGTGAATGAGTCACCCGCTCTGGCCTCCAGCTCAGACCCTGGCACCTGTGCCCCCACAGTAGGCACAGCCTTGCCAATACCTGGGTCTGCTGGCTAGAATGTCCTCTTTCTTGGGCAGTATTTGGAAGGCACTGCCAGCATCGCCTTCTGAGAAGTTCATTTTTCTGCACATACTTGACTGATCAACACCTCGTAGAGTGTTAAATGTGTTCTTTCTTTAGAATGGCAACAATTAAATATGTCATACACTAGAAGCTTGGAAGGACTGATGCTGAAGCTGAAGCTCCAATACTCTGGCTACCCGATGCAAAGAACCGACTCGTTGGAAAAGACCCTGATGCTGGAAAAGACTGAAGGCAGAAGAAGAGGGTGACAGAGGATGAGATAGTTGGATGGCATCACCGATTCAATGGACATGAACGTGGGCAAACTCTGGGAGATGGTGAGGGACAAGGAGACCTGGCGTGCTGCAGTCCATCAGGTCGAAAAGAGTCGTGACTTGGCAACTGAGCAACAGCAACAAATGCTGAAAGCATTTAGGACACAGCAAGCACTCAACAAATTTCAGGGATTTCCGTGATGGTCCAGCGGTTAAAGAATCTGCCCTGCAGTGCAGGGACATGGGTTCAATCCCTGGATGGGGGACTAAGATCCCACGTGCCATGGTGCAGCTAAGCCCGCCAGCCTAAACTACTGAACCCACGTGCTCTGGAGCCTGTGTGCCACAACCAGAGAGTCCAAGCACTGCAACGAAAGATCCCCCCTGATGCAATGACAATCCCACGTGCTGCAACTAGGACCAGATGCAGTCAAGTAAATAAATAAATATATTTTTTTAAAAAACAAACTTCAATTACTTCCCTGGGATTTCTTTGGAAGGAATGATGCTAAAGCTGAAACTTCAGTACTTTGGCCACCTCATGCGAAGAGTTGACTCATTGGAAAAGACTCTGATGCTGGGAAGGATTGGGGGCAGGAGGAGAAGGGGACGACAGAGGATGAGATGGCTGGATGGTATCACTGACTCGATGGACGTGAGTCTGAGTGAACCCCGGGAGATGGTGATGGACAGGGAGGCCTGGCGTGCTGCGATTCATGGGGTCGGCACAGAGTCGGAAACAACTGAATGACTGAACTGAACTGAACTGAATCAGTATTATTATCATCATTGTTAATTTATTCAATCCAATTATGTTCAAGTGCAGTAGGACTGGGGCCCTTTTGTCTCTTCAAGGAAACTTAAATTTCTCTCTCTGTTCTTTATCCCTTGGTGTTAAACTTCCAGCTTCCCAAGGGGAGCTTCACCTCTTGTGCCAACTGCCAGTGGTCATTATACAGAGTTCAGCTGGGATCGCTGTTGCATGATCTATAAGGTCTTTTTCAATAAATGGGAAAATGTATGTGAAACTGCAAGTACAGTGCCTGGCACAGAACAGAAACTCAACAGTGTCTGTATTCTCACTTATTAACTCTCGGTTATAGGTTGACTTAACGTTCCCTCGTAATTCATACATTGAACACCCAGTGCCTCAGAATGTGACTGTATTTGGAGACGGGACCTTTAAAGAGGTGACCCGGGCAGCACTAGTGATAAAGAACCCGCCTGCCAATGCAGGAGACATAAGAGATGCGGGTTGGATCACTGGGTCAGGAAGATCCCCTGGAGGAGGGCCTGGCAACCCACTTCAGTATTCTTGCCTGGAGAATCCCATGGACAGAGGTGTCTATGGGGCCGCAAAGAGTAGACACAACTGAGAGATTAAGCAGGAAGTTCAATGAGGCCCTCAGGGTGGACTCTGACCCAATCTGACCAGCGTTCTTATAAGAGGAGGGTCTTCCCTGCTGGTCCAGTGGTTAAAAATACTCCTGCCAGTGCAGGGGAAACAGATTTGATCCCTGGTGTCCAGGAAGATTGCACACGCTGTGGGGCATCTAAGCCCATGAACCAAGACTGCTTAGCCTGAGTGCCCAGAGCAACTGGGAGCAGCCCCCGCTCTGCAACTGGAGAATGCCTGCCCACAGCAACAAAGACCCAACACAGCCAAAACTGCCCTTTTTAAATGCTAAATAAATAAATATTTTAAAGAAAGAAGAGATTAGGACATGCCGGGACTCACCAGAGATACACACACAGAGGAAGAGCATGTAAGAAGCATCAGCAGGGCTGCTGTCCACAAGTCAAGGAGGGAGCCCTCAGGAGAAATGAACCTGCGGGCACCTCGACCTGGACTCCCAGCCTCCAGAACAGGGAGATTTCCTGCCGTTCAAGGCTCCTCTGGGAAAGACTGATGCTCGAAGGACTGAAGGCAAAAGGCAAAGAGGGTGGCAGAGGATGAGATGGTTAGATGGCATCACTGGCTCGATGGACATGAACATGGGCAAACTCCGAGAGCTGGTGATGGACAGGGAGGCCTGGTGTGCTGCGATTCATGGGATCGCAAAGAGTTGGACTCGACTGAGCGACTGTTCAACAACATCAAGCCTCTACAGCTCTGGCAAACTAATACCACTCCCTTTCAAGAGCAAATAATGGCTTCCTCTGGACAGCAGGAAGCTGTTTTAAGTCTGACTTAGAGGTCTCTGATCCCTGTTTGGGCCCGGGGGCCTCTGTTGTGTGAAGCAAGGGTGCATATTTTCCCAGCGGGACTTGGCGGCTGTGCCTGGCACTCGGGAGAAGGCGTCTCACTTCCTGGAGAAGGGGGTGTCATTATTTGCACGATCCCCCCACCAGAGCCCTTCACGAAGAGCAGAGCCGTGCATCGTGGCCTCACAGAGGAGACGCGGCACTGGCACCTCGGATACGGAGGATTGTAAAATCGCAGATGACAGATTCGTGACTCCCCTGGGGGAATAAATAGCAAGAACAGATGGGCCCCGAGGCTGGGAGGTTTCATGTAAATCTTAATAGCAATCTCATAACGTAAGGAATGTGGTGAGAAAAGAAGAGCACACCAGTATCAGCAAGGCAAAACACAGTTTCGTCCACCCTGAGGATTACGCAGGAGGACCATTCTGTGAGGAGGACCATTCTGTGAGGAGGACATGCAGAGATTGCCCAGAGATACACACACAGAGGAAAACCGTGTAAGAAGACATCAGCTGGGCTAAAGGAGAGAGCCCTCAGGAGCAAATGAACCTGCGGGCACCTCAACCTGGACGTCCAGCCTCCAGAACAGGGAGAAGAGGAGGCTGGAAGAGGAGCCACGGGATGAGGAGAGCACCACAGAGCTCCATGGACAACTGCTTCCCAAGGAATTTAGAGTCCTCTGAACTGGCTTCCCAGGTGGCTCAGTGGTAAAGAACCCACCTGCCAATGCAGGAGTGCGGGTTCTATCCCTTCCAGGAATTTCCCCTGGAGGAGGAAATGGCAACCCACTCCAGTATTCTTGCCTGGAGAATCCCACGGACAGAGGAGCCTGGGAGGCTACAGTCCATAGCGTCTCAAAGAGTCAGACAGGACTGAGTGACTGAGTACAACTTTGAACTGGCAAAGTTCCATGCCTTATGATGGGGTAACCTCCAGAGCGATGCTACCCCCATTTGCCCTATGCGCCGCTTCAGGGTGTCTCTCTGGGCAGCAGTCTTCCACGTGGCCCTGGGTGACTTCCTGGTAAAAGAGTAATCTAGGAACAGTGAGGGGACACAGGCCACGCGTGCTCAGAGCTCAGGAGGGTCTCGACTGGAGATGGCTTATCCAGTGAGTACAGCCGTTCCCAATTAATCGCTCCCTGTTCATCTCTAGAGACTCTCAGTGAAGATATGCCCAATGTAAAGAGAACTGGACAAGGAATCTGAAGGTGTGGATCACAGCTCTACCACATGCCAACCATGAGACACTGTATAAGTGACTCAGCTTCTCTGTATCGGGGGGATAATACTTTCTACCTTGTGGGAATTTTTGGAAAAGAGCAAAGGAGGTCTATTCTTTAGAAATGGCAGGCCCTGAACGCACACAAACTCCCCTCCATTTGTGTCCCATGAATAGAACAGTGTGCACGGAGTTTATTGCATGGATCTTGGCTTTCTTGGGTATTCCTGGATAAACAAATGCAGGCTTCGAGGTTTGATGGCCCACAAGCACCGTCTCTTCCTCAAGCTTTTATTTAAACAGGTGTCTTGGAAAGTGCAGGACTGAGAATCGATGAGACGTTGGGGAAGATAATGGGGAGCCCAGCGTTGTTCAGCCCCTCATAGAGACAAAGAAGCAACTGGAAGCAGCAGAGGGGACGGAGAAGGAGTCAGACCTAGGGTGCCAGCTCCGCAGCAGAGAACAAGCAGGGAACTGGTGTCCAAATGGCTCACGAGGCAAAAGGAGCAGAATCACTACCCGTGAGAAGAAAGCTGAGCAGTTAAAGATGCTCCAGACAGGGCACCCCTGCTTTCCCAGCTGAGTCCTCAGAAAGGATGCTTGGGGACCCCACTTGTGAGCACCATGACTTAGTCTTGATGGGTGGTGGGGAGCATCTCTGGTGACGTCTCAAAGAGTCAGACAGGACTGAGTGACTGAGTACAACTTTGAACTGGCAAAGTTCCATGCCTTATGATGGGGTAACCTCCAGAGCGATGCTACCCCCATTTGCCCTATGCGCCGCTTCAGGGTGTCTCTCTGGGCAGCAGTCTTCCACGTGGCCCTGGGTGACTTCCTGGTAAAAGAGTAATCTAGGAACAGTGAGGGGACACAGGCCACGCGTGCTCAGAGCTCAGGAGGGTCTCGACTGGAGATGGCTTATCCAGTGAGTACAGCCGTTCCCAATTAATCGCTCCCTGTTCATCTCTAGAGACTCTCAGTGAAGATATGCCCAATGTAAAGAGAACTGGACAAGGAATCTGAAGGTGTGGATCACAGCTCTACCACATGCCAACCATGAGACACTGTATAAGTGACTCAGCTTCTCTGTATCGGGGGGATAATACTTTCTACCTTGTGGGAATTTTTGGAAAAGAGCAAAGGAGGTCTATTCTTTAGAAATGGCAGGCCCTGAACGCACACAAACTCCCCTCCATTTGTGTCCCATGAATAGAACAGTGTGCACGGAGTTTATTGCATGGATCTTGGCTTTCTTGGGTATTCCTGGATAAACAAATGCAGGCTTCGAGGTTTGATGGCCCACAAGCACCGTCTCTTCCTCAAGCTTTTATTTAAACAGGTGTCTTGGAAAGTGCAGGACTGAGAATCGATGAGACGTTGGGGAAGATAATGGGGAGCCCAGCGTTGTTCAGCCCCTCATAGAGACAAAGAAGCAACTGGAAGCAGCAGAGGGGACGGAGAAGGAGTCAGACCTAGGGTGCCAGCTCCGCAGCAGAGAACAAGCAGGGAACTGGTGTCCAAATGGCTCACGAGGCAAAAGGAGCAGAATCACTACCCGTGAGAAGAAAGCTGAGCAGTTAAAGATGCTCCAGACAGGGCACCCCTGCTTTCCCAGCTGAGTCCTCAGAAGGATGCTTGGGGACCCCACTTGTGAGCACCATGACTTAGTCTTGATGGGTGGTGGGGAGCATCTCTGGTGAAACCTACTCTGAATCAGGCTTTGTGCCCATCTTAGATGCATCCGAAACACCCCTAGCCTTATACTCATGACATATATTTATAGTAAGTCCCCTACAAATGAACAAGTTCCGTTCCGAGAGCGCACTGGCAAGTCTAACTTGTTTGTAAGTCCAACAAAGATAGCCTAGGTACCCAGCTAATGCAATCAGCTATACAGTACTGTACTGAAAGAGGTTTATAATACTTTTCACAAAAATAATACATTAAAAAACAAACACACACAAAAAAGAAACTTTTTTAATCTTATAGTACAGGACTTTGAAAAGTACAGTAGTACAGTACAACAGCCAGCCTGTAGGGGCTGGCATGGACTGAACAGGCCAGAAGAGTTACTGGCGGAGGAGGGAGACGAGGTGGGAGAGGGTAGAGCTGAGGGGTCATCAACAGTAGGAGATGGGGTGCAAGCTGTGATTTCACTCATGACTGATCTTGATGGCATGGGTTCTGGTTCTTTGCTGGAATCAGATGCAAGGTTGCATTTTTGAAAGTGTGAAACTTGAAGGTTCTCGTGTAGAGGACTTACTGTATAGTACCTGACACAGTGGGGGTTTGCACATGGGAACGTTTAGCACATATTGGGAATACAGGCTTGTATTATCTTGTAGTCAGGCTCCTGAACAAGCAATGTTTTTCAAAATAGCTTATAAATAGATTCTTTCTTGAGGTGGATGGAGAAGGAGAGGGTGTGGCAGAGAGGGAAAAAATTCCCTGACTGGGATGAGGACTCGTGAGTTTTACGAGAATTGCTGTTCTAATCGCATCTGTTTTCCTTTTTAAGCCAGCTCTCTTTCCTTCTAGCTAGTGAGTAATCTGTTTGGTTTGCCCGGCTGTTGAGTTCACCTTCAGAAAGAAAATCAAAATTATAAAAAGGTAAAAGTAATCAGAGAACATGCTAGATGTGAAAGACAAAAAAGGAGATTCTAGCCAAAAACTGTGGATGATTCTAGGAGGAAAATAAAAATGTCAGAAAATAGAAATGACAACTGAAGGTTTACTCTGTCAGGGTCGAAAACCTTGGCTGCACATCAGGATCACTGGGCAGTTTCTTTAAGAAATTCAATTTTTCCAGCGCCACCCTTAGAGTCTGGCTTAAGTATCCTTAAGGAGAGTTCAGATATTGCTTGTTTTGTTTTGTTTTGTTTTATTTAAATAAATTCCTCAGCTGATTCCAACACACAGCCAGGATTGGGAACCAAAGCACTGGATAAAAATTTGCCTAATATAAAGAAAATCTTCACTCTTCAAATTTATGTGTTGTGCTGTGCTAAGTCCCTTCAGTCATTCCGACTCTATGCGACCCTACAAACTGCAGCCTGCCAGGCTCCTCTGTCCCTGGGATTCTCCAGGCAAGAACGCTGGAGTGGGTTCCCATTTCCTCCTCCAGGGAATCTTCCCAACCCAGGGATCAAACCCTTGTCTCTCGTGTCTCCTGCATTGGCAGGCAGCTTCTTTACCCCTAGCACCACTTGCAAAGCCCCTTCAAATCCATAGTGTTTACCAAATTTCAAGCAAAGTGCACCCCATTCTAACACTTTCTTAATTTCAAAGAGAAAATTTTAATATAAGTTATTAACATAAGAACAAAATTTAGTATTTTCATAGACTATTTCCTTGCCACTTTAAACTACAGGAGATAATTTGCCGGAATCTTAAGGGAGGGGCTATAGTGTAACTGCTCAGGCTCCAGAATCTAAAAGTCTTGACTAGGTTTCTCTGTCATTTACTGCCTGAATCATCTTGGGTATACTGGGAAGATTAATGAGATATTATATTTAAACTAACCAAAGCCCAGCATATAATCCTCAGTGAGGGTTAGGTTTTTCCCTATTATTTTCTTATTTTAATAGTTTTGTTATTTTAAAATACAAAGCTTCACAGAGAGACTAAAAATAAACACTGGATAAATAAAGAAATATACTATGTTCTGTAATGCCAATTGTCACCAAATTAACTAGTAATGTAACTACATAAATATAAATGTAATTGGTAGTGGAATTAAACTATAATCCCTATCCAAGTTCCAACAGGATTTTTTCTTAACTCAGTATGATGAGAAAAACAACTTTGGTTTTTCTGAGCTTTCGCCTAGGCATTTTACAATATGATAACCCTGTCCAGAGTCTGGACAATTAGAAAAGGATTGAGTTTAGGATTCCCTCCCTAAGTTCCTGCTTTGCCTTTCCCAGGGTCCCTTTTAAGATAACTAATTAGAGTTAGTGAAAGTGAAAGTGAAGTTGCTCAGTTTTGTCCGACTCTTTGCGACCTCATGGACTGTAGCCTACCAGGCTCCTCCATCCATGGGATTTTCCAAGCAAGAATACTGGAGTGAGTTGCCATTTCCTTCTCCAGGGGATCTTCCCAACCCAGAGATTGAACCTGGGTCTCCTGCACTGTAGACAGATGCTTTACCGTCTAAGTGGCCACCCTACCCAGGGACTCAGAGACCCCTGACCCAGCTGGCATTCCACCCACCAAGCCAGCTGGTGACCTCCCATGTCCTCCCAGGAAACCAACCCCCCACCAACCCTCCCAGGTTGTGACTATTTGCCCCTGGGTTTTGCTCCAAACAGGGTACATTGCTATTTAGGCAGCTATTAAACCCTTCAGTAGAGTGGCTCAGACGGTAAAGCATCTGTCTACAATGCAGGAGGCCCGGTTCAATCCCTGGGTCAGGAAGATCCCCTGGAGAAGGAAATGGCAGCCACCTCCAGTATTCTTGCTTGGAAAATCCCATGGATGGAGGAGCCTGGTAGGCTACAGTCCACAGGATTGCAAAGAGTCAGACACAACTGACTGACTTCACAATTAGAGTTAAGCACATGAAAAATTAGTGACCTTCATCCATATATATATACAATGGAATATTACTCAGCCATAAAAAGGAACAAATATGAATCAATTGAACTAAGGTGGATGGAACTACAGCATGCTCTACAGGGTGAACAAAGTCAGGAAAAGAAAAACAAATAACATATATTAATGCATATACATGGAATCTAGAAGAATGATACTGATTAATCTATTGGCAGATGTGGTGATAGACCCATGGACATAACAAGGGAAGGAGAGGGTGGGACCAATTAAGAGAGTGGCACTGGCATACATACACTGCCATCTGCAAAACAGACAGCTAGCGGGAAGCTGCTCTATGACACAAGGAGCCCAGCCTGATGCTCTGCGACGGCCTGGAGGGGTGGGTTGGGGAAGGGAAAGCTCGAGAGGGAGGAGATATACATATAGTTATGACTGACTCGCATTCTTATACGGCAGACACCAACACAACACTGTAAATCAACTGTCCTCCAATTTTTAAAACATTAGTTAATAAAAATAAAATAACCACACAGAGTTAAGCCCATGAAAAATCAGCAACTTCTGGCCCAACCACCTTATAAGCAACAGGTGCTTACTACTCTGCCCTCTGTCTCCTGCTGGATCGTGACCTGGGACAGAAGACTGCCCTTCCCCCACCACAACTGTGCCCACTCGCTTCCCTGGTGCAGGCATATTGAAACTGCAACTTCAATCAAAACCCACCCCTGAAACCCAAAGCTGGCGTTCTCGGACAACCTAAAGGGGTAAGGTGGGGAGGGGGTGGGAGTGAAGTTGAAGGGGAAGGGGACATATGTATACCCATGGCTGATTCATGTTGATGCATGAAACCATCACAATATTCTAATTATCCTTCAATTAAAAGTAAATTTTTAAAAATTTAATAAAACCACCCCTGAAGTTCCCCTTCCCCAAAGTGGAACCTCAGATGCTGAAGGAGCCACTTGCCAATCCTATGCAGATGGTTTGTACCCCCTCCTTCAGCAGCTCAGAGTTTGCATATTCTTAATTCAATACACCAGTTCTGGCTTCTCGACACATTTGGCAACATAACTCAGTAATTCACCTGGAAGAATAAATAGGTGAAAATACCCAAATGAAAGTCACTCAGCCAACTCTTTGTGACCCCATGGACTGTAGCTCACCAGGCTCCTCTGTCCATGGAATTCTCCAGGCAAGGATACTGGAGTGAGATCCCAACTCAGGGATCAAACTCTGATCTCCTGCACAGCAGGCAGATTCTTTACCATGCGAGCCAAATACCAAAGGAACATTTTAGAAGTAAGATTGAAGAGGGATTTGTATAGACATTAAAGCAGAACATAAAAGTATAATAATTACATAAATTTGAGACAGAGAGATCAAATAGAGCAAAATATACAAGTGGGTTTTCAACCCAATGAGGAAAGGAGTATTCACCAAGTGGTGCTGAAAGATTGATCAACAACAGTTAAAATGAACTAAAATAGAGTTGGGCTTCCCTGGTGGCTCAGTGGCAAACAATCCACTTGCCAGTGCAGCAGGTTTGATCCCAGGGTTTCGAAGATTCTCTGGAGGAGGAACTGGCAACCCATTCCAGTATTCCTACCCAGGAAATTATACAGATAGAGGATCCTGGCGGGCTACAGTCCATGGGGTCACAGAGTCGGACACAACTGAGTGACTGAACACAACAAAATAGAGATTAATTCCCTACCTCCCACCATAAGATCATAATAAAGTAAAAATGATTAATAGCTCACATATAAAATTAAAATGGTAAAAACGGTCCAAATTTACAGGGAAAGGAAATTTTAGGGTAAGGAAAAACTTAAGCATGAAAAGAATGGAATTTTACCTGAAAACACTAGCAATATGAAACATAAAAATTAGATTGCTACATGGCAAGAAGACCATATAAGTACAAAATTAAAGGCAAATAGGTTGGGAACATGATTACAGTAATTATGAGTCACTGATTTAGTGACCTCAATATGCACAGAGCTTTTACTAACAAATATGGAAAACACTAACACTCAATTTTAAATGGACAAAGGACATGGAAAGACAATGCTTAAAAAAAATACAATTAGTCAATAAGCAAAGTGCTCAATCATGTTAGCAATAAAATACATGAAAAGCAACATCTTGTCTCAATGAACAAATTGACCATATTTTTATTTTTTTCATAATTAAACATCAAGGATACATTGAGGGGCATTCATACATTGCTGGCCATAGGGTAAATTAGCACCATGTCCTGAAAAGTAACTTGGCAGTATGAGTAACTATAATATATAAGTTTTACTATTTTCCAAATCTGATTCAGCAGCAAATACTATCAGCTAATCAGAAAAAAAATTAGTAAGCATAAAGAAAACAGTGACCTGGATGACAAACTTGAATAGTTCCTAATTTCACCAATAGATTTTGGTAATTTCAAATTCCCTTGCAAATATGAGTCTTGTACTAAGTCACATTCTCTGTGTTATGAATATAACAGTTTACAACAACCGGAGCCAGAGTGGGGGGATCTGTCATCTGCTAAATTCAGGCAACTCAGCAAGTGACCTCGACCTAAACGGGAGGACGAATGGATTGCTCACTAGAACTTTGTACTCAGACTAGACCTCAGGCACATTTTATCCTTTTCCCTCATCCACTTTAACCACTGAATCTCTTCCTGAGATTAAGAAAAGATTTATCATTTAAATATATATATATATATACACATATAGAGAGAGCTCACCACTGGGAAACTCTTATTCCCCTAGAAATGCCAACCGTTTGCTCCTTGCAAAGATATACTCAGTAGCAGCATTTTATTTTTGTTCGTTGGACCCCGCCTTATCCTAAAAAGTGGAGCATCCTGGGTGAGCTCCCCACAGAGGATCCCATCTGCTGCCGGCCAGACAGAGGCTGGGGATTAGGAGTAAGCGCTGGGAGCCCCAAGCAGATCAGCCAACATGTCCACACCCTGTGCCCTGCCTCCACACGGGGAGAGCTGATTAGCCAAGGCATGAAATGTGCCAGGCTCCAAGCAGAGCTAAAGGGAGGCAGGAAGGAGCTAGAAAGAGGGGCCGGAAGTGGAGAAAGGCGGCAAATCGATTCTGTCCGTCAACTGGAACGCTGAGTGACGCAGCGGCAAAACAATAATTACGGTAACGGAGATGTCCCTCCCGGCCTTGCTCTGGTCTATACCAGCCCCTCTAATACCAGCAGTTCCCAGGTATGCTGCTTTCTTGGGGCAAGGTTCAGCTCACCTTAGCCTCTTGCAGCACTGAGGAGCATCTCAGAGAGGGACAACTGGGTCCCAGCTCACACCCTCCAGCTGACCATGCATCCAGCCACTACTTCAAGTATTGGCTAACCAAAAAAGTCCATCCGGGTTTTTCTGCAGCATCTTATGGGGAGACCCAGATGAACTCTTTGGCCAACCCAATAGATTTCCCCCTGCTGTGATTTAGCTACTGTTTAGGCAGCCCTGGGGTGCCTGCTCCTCCCCTAAGCTTTATGCTTCCTTCCAAGGAGCCTTCAGTACCTTCCAAAGCCTCAGTGAATGGATGAGATAAAGGTCCTTTTCTTCCCTTGGCACTGTACCACCATCCATGTTTCCCTGCTGGTATGGGCTACTCTATTAAGCCAAAATTTCCAGACTCAAAGGAGGCACTCCGTGTCTTCACTGCTCTAAACTCCAGGGGACACATCAGGCCCTCCAAGCTCAATACACTCCAGCAGAACCACAGAGGGGTAGAGTGTCTGCAGGTATAAGATGCCCCATGTCCCTCTTTGCAAGCATCTCCAGTATGCATAAGGGAATCTCTCAAGGTCCCTTCACTTGACTTCATGGGGAGCAAACAGTCCTTCACCTCAAGCAAGCACTATCTACAGGTGAAGATACCATAGATGATGTCTTCTTTTCCATCTCTATACCTATGTAGACCTGGAGGCTTACAGTTGAGGGCTCCAAGGCCAGATTTGATACCTCTTGGAAAGTCACGAGGGACCCCAGTTATTTGTGTGTACATGTTCAGTCACATCCAATTCTTTGCAACCCCATGGACAGTAGCCCACCAGGTTCCTCTGTCCATGGGATTTCCCAGGCAAGACTACTGGAGCAGGTTGCCATTTCCTCCTCCAGGGGATCTTCCCAACCCAGGGACTGGACCTGCATTTCCTGTGTCTCCTGTATTATTCTTGACCACTGAGCCATCTGGGAAGCCCCCTGGCTATTTTTGGCCCAGTGTAAAAAGCAGAGTGCCTAAAACTTCATATTTTAAAATTTGCCCTCTGAATGCCTAGTCTGGGATGATAGAAAATTTCCATAAAGAAGGCTGAGCACTGAAGAATTGGTACTTTCAAATTGTGGTGCTGGAGAAGACTTTTGAGAATCCCTTGAACAGCTGGGAGATTAAACCAGTCAATCTTAAGGGAAATCAACCCTGAATACTCATTGGAAGGACTGATCCTGAAGCTCTAATACTTTGGCCACCTGATATGAACTCATTGGGGAAAAAAAAAAAAAAAACCCTGATGCTGGGAAAGATTGATGTTAAAAGGAGAAGAGGGAAGCAAAGGATGAGAGGGTTGGATGACATCACCGATTCAATGGACACGAGTTTGAGCAAACTCCGGAAGATGGCGAGGAACAAGGAGGCCTGGCGTGCTGCAGTCCACGGGTCAGACATGACTTAGCAACTGAACAACAACAGAAAATTTCCACTCAACCTCCTGTTATATAAATAACTTGTTGTTATTCAAATTATTATTCCCAATTCTTCTCCCCAATGGATACAATTATAATCCACACTCTTAGCCAAATAATGTTGCAGTGTTTTCCACTGTGAGAGATGTGTACTTTCTCACTTCGTTGATGTTGGGTTTGGCGATACGGTTTGCTTTGGCCAATGAAATATCAGCAACAGGATATGCACAGGGGCTTTGAATTTACTTTTACAGTTAGACATCTCTCACGTCCTCCTACCATTTGCCGTGAGAAGGACACATCCTTAGCAGCTGCCTGAGCATCCAAGGAGCTGGATGAGAGATGCACAGAGCAGATCTGCACCTGACCTGCAACATGAAGGAGAGCCTTTCTATTTGACTGACAAACTCATGAGTGAGATAAATAAAGTTCATTGTGTCAGTCACTGAGCGATCCGGGGATATTTGTTATGCAGCATTATTATTCTCAGGTAGTAATAGCTAACTGATACACTTGGTATCTGCCCAACATTATGCCGAGCACTACAGGGCGTGTATGCTCAGTTACTCGGTTGTGTCCAATTCTGCAACCCCACAAACTGTAACCACCAGATTCCTCTGTCTGCAGGATTTCCTCAGCAAGAATACTGCCATTTCCTACTCCAGGGGATCTTCCCAACCCAGAAATTGAACCCTCGTCCTGAGTCTCCTGCAGTAGCAGACAGATTCTTTACCACTGAGCCACTTGGGAAGTCTTGAGCACTGTAGTACCTCATTTAATTTCTTTCTCTTCATAACTGTATGAGACAGAGCCCTATTGATGTTATCTTTATCCTACAGATAAGAAAATTGAGGCACAGAGCACTTAAGCACAATTAGTAAGTGAAGGAGACAAGCTTCAAATCCAGTCATCTGACCACAGTGGGAACATGAAACAGGAAGAGAGAAAAGCGCAGCTCTATGCTCTCCAGGGTCTGTATTCTGGGACTGACTTTGGACTCAGAGCTGCAAGGCTCTCAGCATAAGACTGACTAGATCCCAAGAGCCAAGGCAACATTTCCAGCTCTGTCAGTGCGTGCAGAGAAAATGAGACAGGCTTCCCTTCCAGAATGCATGACCCATCCCTGAACTGTGAAGAGGGGAAGTCCCACGGGGAATTCTAACCAAGGAACAATCCTGCCTTTGTGAAGAGCAGTCATCCAACTGCTGGGATTGTTCTGCATGGGATTGCACCGCACGTCTCATTCTCTACCTTTTTAGAAATTCTCTCTAAGCAAATATCTCTGGCTTTTTCTTTTAGAAATGATTACACAATTGCCAGCTGCTAGGCTTATACAAGTAACCTGATAATAGCAAAGCAATATGCTGTCCAGTGTTCAAACACCGCCACACAACAGCAAAGCAGGCTGGAGTGCCAGCTCTCGTTCACAGCCTGCAAACAGACGCAGCACAAGACAGAGCCACCCACTCGCCCCTTTTCAGGGGAGCAGAGTAGCAGGACGTTCGGTCCCAAGATGGATTTTTTTGTCTCTTCCAATTTTCAGGATGTTCTGCGTGCAGGGAGAATGTGAAGTCACGTTCTTTGGCAGAATAACTCAGCAGTGTGATTCAATGACACACTCCCTTTTTAAACCAAAGTCAGTACCCCTGATGGCCAGCAGTGGGGCTTACAGGTCTTCAAGTTACAGACAAGCCAGCAATTCAGAGGACAAGGATTGAGTTTTCCTTGCACACCGCTAAACCCGATGCCTAGCATGGTGGGCAGTCAATCAATATTTGTTGAATATAGATGTAAAGGGGATTTCAGGGATGGAGGGGAAGCTACCTTTGAATTTTTCATATTCTAATTCTTAAAATGCAAGAATAGGGAAAGCATGGGACTTCCCTGGTGGTCCAGCAGTTAAGAATTTGCCTTGCATCACAGGGGACAGAGGTTCAATCCCTGGTCAGGGAACTAATATCCCACATGCTATGGAACAGCTAAAGACCCCATGCCACAGTTTCAGGTGCTGCAAATGAAAGACCCTGCATGACGCAAGGAACCCTTTGTACCACAACTAAGACCCAATTCAGCCAAATAAATATTTTTTTAAATGAGTAGATTCAGAACCCCTTAGAAAAGAACGAAAGATGAAGACATAGCCAGACTTTAACGTCTTTGATACACATCAACAAAATTAATACTTTATAATTTTTATTTAAGCAAGAGAAGTCAGCTCAGTATCTGTGGCAGATATCAGGAGTTTCCATGACAAATAACCAATTCCTCTTCTTTTGGTAACAAATCCTCAATTTCCCTTTAAGGAACTCCTCTTCCCTCACACCATGTGGGACTCAAAGAGTGATCTCCAGGACAGGGATGTGACCCCAGTGGGGTCAGCCAGATTTTCTTGATCCCAGAAAGGGAATCGGGAGCTGGGCACCAAAAGTCAAAAGTGGTGGGGGACTCAAGACCCTTGGAAGTGTTTCCAAATAGGCCATCTATTAGCAAAGGAGCCAGCTAGACTTTTCCCAGACATACTGGAGATTTCCCCAGAACACAACATCAGGACTCCAGCACTCCATTCCATTGTTTCACTCTTTCAGCTAAGCCCCTTCTCCTGAAACCTTCATTAAACACTAGCACAGAGCTGAAGAGAGAACTCCAGGCTGGAAACAGGGGCTCTGATCATAAATCTGCCACAGGAAATAATGTTACCTCCCCTAAAGGGGCCTCAGTCTCTCTCTCCATAGTATTAAGGGGTCAGGATTTAGTGATCACAAAGGAGCCTTGTGTGCTGGGTCAATAAAAACTGACCCCTGAAAGCCCCAGTTCTTGGCAACACAAAACTCACATTGTCAGGGACAGTGAGGCTTGGAGTTTAAAGCAGTTAATCCCCGGGCTGGATGACTCGGACAAAGAGGATTAACCCTCAGATGAGAGAGCCATCATCCAAATATAGAGCAATCTCATGCACACACATTAGAAACGGAAAGCACCTCCCCTTCTCTTGCAAATTCCTGTTCTCTAGCCCTCTGGTGAGCTGATTATTAACCCTTCAGCACCCCAAGGACAAGGTGGTAGACCCTCTTCATGTTCCTCCATCACTCTTCTCAATTCTCCAGTCCAGGGTTACAGCATTTCTCCTTTAAAATGCACAGACTGGTTTAAGGTATTCCAAGTTTGGGACTTCCCTGGTGGTCCAGTGGTTAAGAAGCCACCTGACAATGGAGGGAACACACAGGTTTAGTTCTCAGTATGGGAAGATCCCACATGCTGGGGAGCAACTAAGCCGATGAGCCGCAACTATTGAAGGCCCTGAGCGCTAGAGCCCATGCTGTGCAACAAGAGAAGCCACTGAAATGAGAGGCTCTGCAGCTAGAGAGTGGACCCCCGCTCTCCACAGCTAGAGCAGGCTCTCATGCAGGAATGAAGACCCAGCACAGCCAAAAGTTAATTAATTATTTTTTTTAAGTACTCCAAGTTTGCTAAATAACTAACCATTGAGCACTCTGTCTGCCAGGGACTGGTGGACACCAGAGCTTTAGGGGTGGATAAGATGATATAGTGTTGGCTCCCAGGGAGCTTTCAGCCTAGAAAGAAAACACCTATTGAGGGCATGTGGTCTGCAAAGCACTATCTCCTCAATAAATGCACCCCAATAACCGCTGAGAGTAGATATTACTATGGCCATTTTACAAATGAGGAAACTGAGGCTCTGAAAAGTTAAACTACTTGTCCAAGGTTATATAACCTATAAGTATCAAACCAAGTTGCTTGGCTTTAAAATGCTGTGGCAGACAAAATGGGAAACACCAAGAATGACACCTAAAGTAAAGTACAGACT
>SJYC01007122.1:0-11610 GCA_006408675.1 Madoqua kirkii
AATAAATCTCATCTCTAATCAAATTTCTTTTCTAGAAACATATCAAAGTCTTGATTTGTGAAGAAAATTTGCATGTAGAGGATTTGAAGTTGAAGAGTTCCTCCTCTCTCCTGAGCTCCACACCAACTTCCCACACAATTCAAAAAAAGGAAATCATTCCTATGATGACAATACAACACTATTTTACTGATGAGTAAAACTAAAGTGTCTTATTATGGTCTACAAGTAACTTTAGAAGCTAACCTTAAGTTTTTACCTGATTCAATCTCCTTCTACTTTATATTAGTTTATGTACTTGTTTACCACTATACAATTACTACCAGTCCACTCTTTGTTTAAAACTGCTTCGGTGCAATGGATACCAGAACAAATATATCTATGTAGTTTTGAAGCACATACTGTACCACTGCAAAATTCTTAATTCCCTGGATAAACTATTCTGTTTCATGCCTTAATGCTTTGGTTCATGTTTTGCTTCATTTTAGTAGCACTCTTAACATTTTACCACCTTGTTCACTTGGCAAACTTTTTATTAATATAAATTATTCAGAATTTTGACAAGACATAATTGCTGTGAGGCTTTCTTTAACAGAAATCACCATTAGAGGCGTGTACTAATTCTTTAATTTTACATATCTATCCAGTACAAGTGGCTCCATAGGAAATCATAAAATCTACCTAAAGGGGAAAAAACTAACAAACAAAAAAAAAACCAAAAAAACACACAACACTTTCTAAGACTGCATTTCTTCCACTCAGGGACATATACAATCTACACAATGTCTCAAACTCTTAGAGGGAAAAGAGAAAAGTCCTGCTGTCTATCATTCGATTACAGTTGTGCAGCTCTTGGTCCTTGCTGCTGCTGCTGCTAAGACGTTTCAGTCGTGTCCTACTCTGTGCGACCCCACAGATGGCAGCCCACCAGGCTCCCCTGTCTCTGGGACTCTCCAGGCAAGGACACTGGAGTGGGTTGCCATTTCCTTCCCCAATGCATGAAAATGAAAAGTGAAAGTGAAAGTGAAGTGGTGTCCTACTCTTAGTGACCCCATGGACTGCAGCTCACCAGGCTCCTCCATCCATGGGATTTTCCAGGCAAGAGTATTGGAATAGGATGCCATTGCCTTCTGCGCACTTGGTTCTTAATGATACACAATATCTCTGTTTTATGTGGCCCTTCAGCATTGGGTCAATAAATTAAAGCCATGCTAGAGCTAAATCTTGCAGATCCAACTTCAGTACAGATCAATTTGGTTTAAAAGAGAAAAAAATACTAAAATGCTCCTCTGTTGATATTACACTCAACATAGTGTGCTCTAAACCGTGCTTTTCAGTCCATAAATCTTAAGGTCCATTTAATCTTTTAGGTAACTCATGTAGACATTGTCCTTTGAGGCCCCAATACCAGAAGTACAGTCTGAAAATTAATTCTGATTTTCACTTCTATTCAGTTCAATTCAGTTCAGTTGCTCAGTCATGTCTGACCCTTTGCGACCCCATGAATCGCAGCACACCAAGCCTCCCTGTTCATCACCATATCCCAGAGTTCACTCAGACCCATATCCATGGAGTCAGTGATGCCATCCAGCCATCTCATCCTCTCTTGTCCCCTTCTCCTCCTGCTCTCATCCCTCCCAGCATCAGAGTTTTTTCCAGTGAGTCAACTCTTCTCATGAGGTGGCCAAAGTACTGGAGTTTCAGCTTTAGCATCATTCCTTCCAAAGAAATCCCAGGGTTGATCTCCTTCAGAGTGGACTGGTTGGATCTCCTTGCATTCCAAGGGACTCTCAAAAGTCTTCTCCAACACCACAGTTCAAAAGCATCAATTCTTCGGCGTTCAGCCTTCTTCACAGTCCAACTCTCACATCCATACATGACCACAGGAAAAACCATAGCCTTGACTAGACGGACCTTAGTCAGCAAAGTATTGTCTCTGCTTTTGAATATGCTATCTAGGTTGGTCATAACTTTTCTTCCAAGGAGTAAGTGTCTTTTAATTACATGGCTGAAGTCACCATCTGCAGTGATTTTGGAGCCCCCCCCAAATAAAGCCTTACACTATTTCCACTGTTTCCCCATCTATTTCCCATGAAGTGATGAGACTTGATGCCATGATCTTCGTTTTCTGAATGTTGAGCTTTAAGCGAACTTTTTCACTCTCCTCTTTCACTTTCATCAAGAGGCTTTTTAGTCCCTCTTCACTTTCTGCCATAAGGGTGGTATCATCTGTATATCTGAGGTGATTAATATTTCTCCCAGCAATCTTGATTCCAGCTTGTGTTTCTTCCAGTCCAGAGTTTCTCATGATGTACTCTGCATATAAGTTATTAATAAGCAGAGTGACAATATCCAGCCTTGACACACTCCTTTTCCTATTTGGAACCAGTCTGTTGTTCCATGTCCAGTTCTAACTGTTGCTTCCTGACCTGCATACAGATTTCTCAGGAGGCAGATCAGGTGGTCTGGTATTCCCATCTCTTTCAGAATTTTCCACAGTTTATTGTGATCCACACAGTCAAAGGCTTTGGCATAGTCAATAAAGCAGAAATAGAAGTTTTTCTGGAACTCTCTTGCTTTTTCCATGATCCAGCAGATGTTGGCAATTTGATCTCTGGTTCCTCTGCCTTTTCCAAAACCAGCTTGAACTTCAGGGAGTTCATGGTTCACATACTGTGAAGCCTGTCCTGGAGAATTTTGAGCATTACTTTACTTGCATGGGAGATGAGTGCATTCATGAGGTGGTTTGAACATTCTTTGGCATTGCCTTTCTTTGGGATTGGAATGAAAACTGTCCTTTTCCAGTCCTGCAGCCACTGCTGAGTTTTCCAAATTTGCTGGCATATTGATTGCAGCACTTTCACAGCATCATCTTTCAGGATTTGATACAGCTTAACTGGAATTCCATCATCTCTACGAACCAACCAAATTGATCCCCTGATTCCAGATTTTAGATCCCACCACGATTCTGACTAGTTGCCTTTTCAGTCCATGAAACACAATAGGAGCTCTACAACTTCTCTTCTTGACACAGTGCTTTATTACTCCAGTGAGGCAAAACTGAAATACTAGTGTGCTTTTTTTAAATTATAAATTTATTTATTTTAATTGGAAGCTAATTACTTTACAAGGTTGTATTGGTTTTGCTGTGTTTGTATTATCTTGGAATGCTCATATTTACTTAACAGTGTTTATTTTGCACAGTCAGTACAAATAGCTCATGTTAATAATTCTTGGCCTTTCATGTGGTCCATATCTACACCATCATCCTTTCATTCTCCAACTCACAATCTGTGGTTTGGGGAAAATATCTATAAATCATCTCTTACAAGTGACAAAGTTGACAGCTTTGATAGAGCAGAGAGCAATACAAGACAAACACCATGGGTGTTTAATCTAGAAAGCTCCATTATGCTAAACATATTTCTGGTTTGTACTTAAACAATATTTTGTAATGATGTCTTTAGTGCCTAACAGTCATGTGAAGACTTTGAAGCCAGCTGCCATGTTTGTTTATCATTTTACCTGATTCACAGTGATTTCAGTTACTGACATTTTATTTTTCTTGTATTAGTATTTTATTCAATTTTGGGTAGTCTATTTTTATAGTTACACTGGAAATAAACTTCTGTAACATGATAGGAGCTCCTACTTGAAATATATGCTTCAGAATCATAGTAAGACATATGTTAGTTGGATCTCTGACTCTTGATGAGATCACCTTGGGGATATGTAATGCAAAACAAAGCACCAACTAGAGATCCTTGACAGATAATGTCAGCTGAGTGGCAGAGGAAGGGCCTTCTGTGAAGCAATAGATATGCAAGGAGATTAAGCACCAGGGAGAAATGCTGACAGTAATTTTATAAACCATCAAGTTTAACAGTGTTTTTCAATAATGAAAATAATGCAAATTGTTAAGAAAGAGCACAGATATTATTAGAATTAGCACTTAGGAGGCCACTGTAAATGTTCAGAAGTATATGAGGAAAGCATTGAAAAATATAGTAGAATGGATTAAGTGGGCCAAAGAACTAAACAGACATTTCTCCAAAGAAGATATACAGATGGCTAACAAACACATGAAAAGATGCTCAACATCACTCATTATCAGAGAAATGCAAATCAAACCACAATGAGGTATCATTTCATGCCAGTCAGAATGGCTGCGATCCAAAAGTCTACAAGCAATAAATGCTGGAGAGAGTGTGGAGACAAGGGAACCCTCTAACACTGTTGATGGGAATGCAAACTAGTACAGCCACTATGGAGAACAGTGTGGAGATTCCTTTAAAAAATGGAAATAGAACTGCCATATCACCCAGAAATCCCACTGCTGGGCATATACATTGAGGAAACCATAATTGAAAGAGACACCTGTACCCTAGTGTTCATCACAGCACTGTTTATAATAGCCAGGACATGGTAGCAACGTAGATGTCCATCAGCAGATGAATGGATAAGAAAGCAGTGGTACATATACACAATGGAGTATTACTCAGCCATTAAAAAGAATACATTTGAATCAGTTCTAATGAGGTGGATGAAACTGGAGCCGATTATACAGAGTGAAGTAAGCCAGAAAGAAAAACACCAATACAGTATACTAACACATATATATGGAATTTAGAAAGATGGTAACAATAACCCTGTAGGCAAGACAGTAAAAGAGACACAGATGTATAGAACAGTCTTTTGGACTCTGTGGGAGAGGGAGAGGGTGGGATGACTTGGGAGAATGGCATTAAAACATGTAAATTATCACATGTGAAATGAATTGCGAGTCCAGGTTTGATGCGTGATACAGGTTGCTTGGGACTGGTGCACTGGGATGACCCAGAGGGATGGGATGAAGAGGGAGGTGGGAGCCGGGGTTCAGGATGGGGAACACATGTACGCTCATGTCAGATTCAAGTCAATGTATGGCAAAACCAATACAATATTGTAAAGAAAAATTAATTAATTAAAAGTTTTAACTTAAAATTTAAAAAGAAAGAAAAATATAGTAGAATGGATTAAAAAATTGTTGGAAATAGTGAAATAAGACAAGTAAAGAAGAATACCAACCAGAAAAATAATTTTAAGTAGATATTTCAAAAAGTAAATTTAGCAGCAAAATAGTGTTCTCAAATTGCCTGTGGAACCAAGTTCCCCATCCATGGATGTTTCCTAAATCAAAGTCCTTCCTAATATAGAGTAACAGTTTATAGATACCCTTCTAATGGATGCATTTTATGTCCTCAATTCTAAGACTGGGGAAAGTAGGACCCAGAAATGTTATCAAAGTTCAGATGTAGGTGGAGAGGAGCAAGACATGGACCTAGTTTCTACCAAATGGGCTTTATGACAATGACGGAGCAGAAATGACATAAACAGAACTAAGAAGGCAAGAGTAGGAACAAAACAAGGCTATGATGAATTTTTAGGTCCATACTTACTTAATTAGGGCTTCATATTGCTTGAATTTGAAACTAGATTAATACCAGTTTGAGCCCTTAACTGGAAAATTAGAGATTATTTTCACTTTGAGAAATGACCTTGATTCATAGAATTGGAGAGATTGAATAGTGTGTCCATTGTTCATATCGCTGAAGACATCTTCTCTATTTATTTATATTGGTTGATGCAAATGTGGTGCCCACAGAACAGAAACTGACTGTATGTTTAAAGTCTTTTGAAATGAATGTATTAATGTTAATTATATTCATGCATTATTCAATTGGTGCTATTTTCCCTTTATGAATATATATATTATAAAATATGTATATTATTATATAAAATAGGACTTATTTCATGCAAAGAACTAGGCAAACATTCCAAAACTACTTGCAAATTGTGTCATACACCAGAATTTTAAAGTATTCTCCCTAAAATCTAAAGTATTGCAAGATTGCTTGAATACTGGCATGTTCTCAACTGTAAGGTTTTAAATTTAATGTGTTAGCAATCAAATCACATCAAAATATTTTCTGATTATAAGCACAATGTGCTTATTTAATGTTTTAGTTCATTTAAAAATACTGAAAAGATCCAAAGGATATTAATTTAGACTTCTGTTATTCAAAAAATAATATGTTGAATTATACAGATTTTTTTTTTTCTGTTTTGAAAGAAGTACAACTGTATGGTTTTTGATAAAATGATAAAGCAGTCCTTAGTTATACATACTCTTTTTTGTGCATTTGGCTTACCCTGATAACAGATCTTAGCTTAAAAGTTTATCTTCCAAGTTTTTTCTGGGATCACCTGATCTAAGGTAAGCAATTATACATTTTATTCCATATTGGCACCACTGGATATTAATAAGCAATAATCACAATATCCGTTTTTCACCGTTGAATTGATAGTACATCATGGCATGCTGCTAGACGAAGTAGGAGGGTTTAGAAGAGAAAGAATGTGAAATTTTCATTTGGGGAAATGGAAAATCAGATGTCATTGACAGTTGTGATGTGATTCTTTCTCTTTGCCTTGATGCCATGAATTTCCAATAACACTAAGCAAGATACTTTTGTGTTGCTTTCTTACCGGTGTTCATTCTACTTAGCTGCAGTCAAAACAGGAACTGATAATTGAGTTTAACTTGAGTTCCTGTCACTGTAAGAGACAGTGCAATTTAAGGATCCTGTGAGGGACTAATAATGATTGCCAGGCATTGTAATATGAATAGGTTCAGAAATAAAAATGGTAGGATTAGTGTGTGGTAAAGCAGTGAAACTGGATTTTTCATATTACAGTAGATGAGTTTTGATTGCTAGAGTTGAGAATGCTTGAAGTGTACTTTCTAACATGCTGTCATTGATAATAAAAAAGCCAGACAGATAACAAGAAGATAGGTGAGAGAATGTGAGGAAAAATATATTTGTAGATGGGGCAGTTGAGTACAGTGGGGTTAGACTAGGACAATGCTGTTCACGAGAAAGATTATGTAAGCCCCAAATGTGAGTGGACATGTGTAATTTAAAGTTCTTATTAAACACATGAAAGGAAAAAGAGACATAAAAAATTATTTTTAATTTTATAATGTATTTTTAATCTAATATATAGAAAATATTATGTTTTACATTGAATTATTATACTATTTTAATGAAATGTCTACACTTTATAGATTATGTTTGCATAGTGTCTTTGAAATGTTATGATTTTATAGTTTTATATACTTTAATTCCAGTTTGAATTCATCCCAAGTTTTTATCAGCTACATATGATTGCTGCTGCTGCTGCTGCTAAGTCGCTTCAGTCGTGTCCTACTCTGAGCGACCCCATAGACGGCAGCCCACCAGGCTCCGCTGTCCCTGGGATTCTCCAGGCAAGAATCCTGGAGTGGGTTGCCATTTCCTTCTCCATTGCATGAAAGTGAAAAGTGAAAGTGAAGTCTCTAGTTCTGTCCAACTCCCAGTGACCCCATGGACTACAGCCTACCAGGGTCCTCCATCCAGGGGATTTTCCAGGCAAGAGTACTGGAGTGGGGTGCCATTGCCTTCTCCTACATGTGACTGGTAGTTGCTAATATATTGGACAACAAATAACTAAAAGTCAATAACATTAATGTACCTGGAAAAGCCTATATTTAGAAATGAGATCTCACATTTCTCATAGACCATAGATGAAATCACAAGAGAAATTAGAAAATATTTTAATTGAGTTACATTGAAAATATAACTATCAGAATTTACAGAATGTAGCTGAAGTAGTGTTTAGAGGTAAATGTAATTTTAAATTATGTTACTAAATAAAACAAAAATAAAATAAATTTCTATGTGTATTATATTCTTATTGTTGCTACAATATATTACCATAAACTTAGTGACTTAAAACACAGAACTACAGTATCTTACTATTTGGAGGTCAGAAACATGAAAACAGATCTTATGAGGCAGGGCTGCATATCTCCTGGAGCTTCTACAGGAGAATAGCTTCCTTTCCTTTGCTAGATTTTATTTTATTTATTAATTAACATGCTAGGAATATTAAATATGCTTCTAATTTTCCCCTCCAAAATTCTAGTTTTGTTTTTTTTTTAAACCAGGAATGTGGTTAAAAGTGGATGTGGCTTTTGGAGTGAAATTAACCTGAATTTTGTAGCTGTGCCATTCCTTGTTTCACTTTTAAGGGTGTCTCAGCAGCTAACTATAGCCCCTTATTTTTCCATGCCAAGTTGTTCAGGATTAATTATTTCCATTCTCAGTCTATTCATAATCCTACATATGATAATACCATACATTATCATTTCTAGTAACAAAAATCTCAAAGTTGTTTTAATCTAATTACAATGATAGAGATCCAGTAGTTACTCAACTGATACCTGTGGTAAACAATTGGTAAACAATTGCTGAACAATACCTCTCTATATAGAAGTACTATCAATGTAAATATTACATAGAATGATGAAATGTGTCTTTGAAGTGGATGTGGCTTCTGGGATGAAATAAACCTGAATTTTGTAGCTGTGTCATTCCTGGTATGTTTCTTAACGTCTTTAAGCCTCAGATTTCCTCATCCTCAAAACAGAAAAAATAACACTTGTCATATGATTATTGTAAAGGCAATATTGTAAAGTAATTAACCTCCATTTAAAATAAATAAATTTATATATTTTTAAAAAAGAACATTTTAAGGGTTTTAAAATATGAGTTATAGGCCTGCTGTTTGAGAGGTAGACATTTTCATTTAGTTTATAGAAGCAAAACTCTTTCAGTGTCCTTTTATTTATTTATTTAGTCTCTGCTCTTAGAATTTATTATATATATATATATGTGTGTGTGTGTGTGTGTGTGTGTGTGTTTACTTTATAATACTGTATTGGTTTTGTCATACATTAACATGAATCCACCACAAGTGTATACGAGTTCCCAACCCTGAACCTCCCTCCCACCACCCTCCCCATATCATCTCTCTAGGTCATTCCAGTGCACCAGCCCCAAGCATCCTCCTGTATCAAACCTAGACTAGCAATTCATTTCTTACATGATAGTATACATGTTTCAATGCCGTTCTCCCAAATATTACTTTCTGCCCACCAATATAATCCAGAAATCTCCCCATTTCTATATCCCTAATTTAATTGCACCTTCAATGTCCCTTTTGTCATGTAAGGTAAAAATTACATAAAAGATAACCCAGGCCTGCATAATTCACAAATTTACTAAATTTTATTGAATATTTAAGAATAAAACACTAATACTACATGTTATTTTTTTCATAAAATAGAAAAAGTACTATTTTGCTGGCATAACACTCATATACCAACATCTGAAAAAAACATAATATGTTAAAATATGGTTACATTAGTGCAAATGCAATTATACATGAAATATAGAAATAAAGAAACTGAGCATTAAGAATGCATCTTGTTTTGTGGCAGGAGTACACAATTACTTTATATGTTCTCACATACATGTTTACTTAACTTAATGAACACATTATTTAACAAGCACGTGCAATTTTAAGAGAAATCAATACACTATAACTTGACATTTCATGCTTTGTAAAACACACTTGCTGCCTGAAACTGGCCTCATTCTGAGAAAGCTCTGTAAAACTTGGATTTGATGATGGTCTACAGGAGTAATTGTTAAATTTTAGTGTAAGAATCACTTGGAGGTCTTAGTAAAACACAGATGATTGGGGCCTCCACCCAAGGGTTCTGATTTGATACGCATGGAAATGTACATTTCCAATAGGATCCCAAATGATATTGATGCTACTGGTTCTGGCACCATATTTTGATAATCATATGTCTACAGTGAAAATCATATCAAAACTAGTATTCCCTTGTGAAAATTTGAGAAAAGTTTCTAGGAATTTAGGGACTGCTTGTGTATTACCTGAGAATCCATCCCACAAGAGCCTAGGAGACAACTTCTTTAAGGAAAAAGAAAAAGAAACGCACCAGTGATGAGAGTATCAACATACTGAGAAGCTCAATAGTGACTGTCTTCAATCTTTAACAGTGACTAGTGTTGACATTAGGAATGTTGCCATGGAAAGTGAGTTCTCTAATATCTGATGTGACACAATCCTAGAATTACAAAGACAGGGTAGCTACATTTAAGCAGCCAAAGGGAACATCATTTAAGCAATGAGAGTAGCAATCAGAATGCCATCTGATGATTAAGAACACCTCTGCAGTAGACACCCCTTTTTTGGGCATGCACAATGTGCCCATTCTGAAATGTCCACCCATTTATATCTTCCATAGTCTTTTTCTTATCACTGACTTCTCAATCCTCTTTCTTTTGAGTCCTTGACCATTCAGCCAAACTATTGCCAACGTTTTCAGATTTATTCCTGAGTAGGCATGAATACTTGAACTTTCCCAGTAATTCAGATTGTGCCATTGTATAATGTAGAGTAAACTGTAATTCAAAGTTAGATTTCTTCCTTCTCAGTCATTTGGTCATAATGAACTTCTGAGGATATCATAGCATAGATTTAAGGACAAGAGGCAAAGCAATAGGAATAAGTATCGAAAGAGTCCAAGTCAACATTTCATTCAACCTACATTAATTTCTGAGTCTACCTGAGCTCATTTTCTTATAAATCATTTTCATTTGATGATACTCAGATGCTGCACATGCCCCGCCCCCCGTTACTAATTCAGATTGTGCCATTGTATAATGTAGAGTAAACTGTAATTCAAAGTTAGATTTCTTCCTTCTCAGCCATTTGGTCATAATGAACTTCTGAGGATATCATAGCATGGATTTAAGGACAAGAGGCAAAGCAATAGGAATAAGTATCGAAAGAGTCCAAGTCAACGTTTCATTCAACCTACATTAATTTCTGAGTCTACCTGAGCTCATTTTTTTATAAATCATTTTCATTTGATGATACTCAGATGCTGCACATGCCCCGCCCCCCGCCCCACTCCAGCTCTCCTTGTGAAGAGTTAGATCAGACAGTGATAAATTCATAACGGGAAGCTTAGATCTCATGATGACTGGATGTTCCTGGTTAGGCATTCGCTGTCTACCCAAGTCCATTAACAAGCCATAGTTATTTGTCAAAAGGAGAATAGACACCTGCAGAAGAAGAGAGATATACCAGAGCTCTGGGCTATGAATTTCCCATTGATCTTTTCAGAGGTTTCTTACAACATTGGTTCTCCAAGCATCAATGATTCTGTTAGATCATTAGTCCAAGTTTCAAGTCTTAGGGCAAGCTGTTACTACAGTTTGGATTTGCTGGAGAGCTTCTCTTGCTATGGCCTTGAAGGAAATGTAATTCTAAAAGGTGACTCTATGATGAGTTGATAGCTGGGCTTCTCTGATGGCTCAGGGTAAAGATGTAATTCAGGAGACTCCCATTTGATTCCTGAGTCAGGAACATCCCCTGGAGAAGGGATAGGCTACTCACTCCAGTTCTTGGGCTTCCCTTGTGGCTCAGCTGGTAAAGAATTCACCGACAATGCGGGAGACCTGGCTTTGATCCCTGAATTGGGAAGATAGCCTGGAGAAAGGAAAGGCTACTCCAATATTCTGGCCTGGATAATTCCATGGACTGTATAGCCCATGGAGTGGCAAAGAGTCAGACATGACTAAGTAACTTTCACTCTTACTTTCAAAATCAGTTGACATAGCTCACACAACTATGGCATATTTAACTTCCAAA
>SJYC01007125.1:0-12064 GCA_006408675.1 Madoqua kirkii
AGTCATTTCAAGATGATAAGAATCTTGGCTGCTATTTATTTTTGAATTTCAGCTATTATGGTGAGGCTTTTGAGTTGCTCAGGCTTCCCTGGTGTCTCAGTGGTAAAGAATCGACTTGTGCTCCAGGAGAAGTGAGGCTCTTGAGTTCAGTCTCTGGGTTGGGAGGATCCCCTGGAGAAGAACGAGGCAACCTACTCCATTATTCTCCAGTATTCTAGGGAAATCCCATAGAAAGAGGAGGCTGGTGGGCTATAGTCTTGGGGTCACAAAAATCTCACATGAATTAGCAACTAAACAGCCACCAGCACCATGAAATGCTCAACTCCTGGCTTTTACCTTCATTTAAAGGAGCCTTAATAGTATCTGTCCAAGTGTATCATAGAAAATAGAAAGATTGATATAAGGAGAATGCACACATTGGAATAGAATTGCGCAAAGTCTCATATGATGGTTTTCAGATATGTTACCAGAAAGCTCTCTACCACAACATGTGTTGCTTAATGTAATCTTGACTTAAAGTACATTTAAACATGTGTTAATATATTATGATTTAAATGAAAAAATCTATCATCATTAATTAATCTTCACAATTTTATCAATAGGTACCATTTGAATAAATGAATAATTAACAAATGTAAATGTTCCAGTCATTTCAAAGCCATAAGAAACATGTAAGTTTATATATTACTTTTGACTAATTTACTTGAAATTCATTCAGTGGGATCTAAATAAATATCATTTATGAGATATAGATGGAATTCCTTGATGGCTGAGTGGAAAAGAATCTGTTTGCTAATGTAAGAGACTTGGGTTCCATCCCTGGGTCAGGAAGATCCCTTGGAGAAAGAAATGGTAACTCACTCCAGTATTCTTGCTTGGGAAAATCCCATGGAGAGAGAACCCTGGCAGGCTACAGTCCAAGGGGTCTCAAAGAGCTGGGCATGACTTAGGGACTAAACAACAAAAGCAACACAACAGCATATGAGATGTAGCTATCTCTTCTAGAAAGAACTCAGAACAAGGGAATAGCTTCTTTGAGTTGTTTCTTTTCAGTGATGTACACTGTTGGGGGAAAAAAATCAAATATTTTTTTTTCTCTGAATGCAATTAGACTGAGACACATTTATTATGAGCTGTAGGTGATAATTTGATAGATAATATAACTGATCAATGGGTTTTCAGTGCCCTTTACTGATCAGAATGAATGTCACTAGATTGGAATTCTCATTTGCATCATGATTATGAACTGTTTTTCACACAGTGGCCATTTTTCAGTAACTCTGAAAAGGATTTTGCCTCTGAGCCTCACAGGACAGTGACTGTACAATAATGAAGCACTTATCATGGAACTGGGCTATGGCGCATATGGTACAATATGACCCTGTGCTGAGGTGGTTAAAAGACTGAGGGATAATATTTTGCTACAACATTACCTAGAATGGTAATGCTTACCATGTATCCCAAATTCTATATCAGAAGGGGTGATTGTTGGGAGGAGGAGTGTTTTCCTGGGCAACACAGTTTTTATAGTTATATATTTAGTGTATCATTGAGGCCAACCCATACTCATGTTTCCAGTACACAGTGTGAGCCCAGGAGGAGGAAGGTAATATGTATATGGAGCGTTTGTATCACTAAATTAATATGACAGTATTCCTGAGTGCAATTTTGAGATAAATCATGTACCTTCATTCAAAACTGATAGTATACCATGTTAATGACTATGTTGATACCTTTGAACTGTGAGGCTGGAGAAGACTCCTCAGAGGCACTTGGACAGTAGGGAGAGAAAGCCAGTCAATCTTTAGGGAAATCCACCCTGAATACTCATTGGGAGGACTGATGCTGAAGCTGAAACTCTAGTATTTCAGTCAGCTGATTCATTGGAAAAGTCCCTGATGCTGGGAAAGATTGAGGGCAGAAGGGGAAGAGGGCATCAGAGGGTGAGGTGGCTGGATGACATCATCGATGCAATGGACATGAACTTAGGCAAACTTTGGAAGATGGTGAGGGACAGGGAGGCCTGGTGTGCTGCATTCCATGGGGTTGCAAAGACTTGGACATGACTGGGCTACTGAACAACAACAACAACTACAATGACTGTAGAATAGGATGTGTTTTGAGGACAATGAGCAGGTGATGAGGAAGATGAGGCACAGTAGCCCTCTTAAGAGAACTATCAGAGCTGCCCATGTTATTGTAAAACAGAATTAGAAAGTGTGTTCATAACTATTCTTTCCTTGCAGTTGGACCATGGAGTTAACTACTCAATGGTACCATGATGATAGTATAGACATATATGTATGCACCATGTCACTCTAGAGCTCTCCAAGGATACTTGCTGCTGCTGCTGCTGCTGCTGCTGCTAAGTTGCTTCAGTCATGTCCGACTCTGTGAGACCCCATAGATGGCAGCCCACCAGGCTCCCCCGTCCCTGGGACTCTTCAGGCAAGAACACTGGAGTGGGTTGCCATGTCCTTCTCCAATGCATGAAAGTGAAAAGTGAAAGTGAAGTCGCTCAGTCATGTCCGACTCTTCGCGACCCCATGGACTGCAACCTACCAGGCTTCTCTGTCCATGGGATTTTCCAGGCAAGAGTACCAGAGTGGGTTGTCATTGCTTTCTCCCCAAGGCTACTTAGAAATCAATATTGTTTGTCTTTTCCTGATTTTTGTTTGGATTTGTTTTATTTTCAAACTGAAGTATGGCTATAACCCCCAGAATTTCTGAATACAACATTTAATTATCATTGGATTTACATGACTACTCCTGTTTACACAAACATATGATAAATATGATAGGCACCATTTGCTGAGAAAGACAAATGTTTGGTATAGTAAACATTTATTTAATGTTTGAGTAATTACACATAATTACTTATTGTAGTATCAATAGCCTACATACAAAACAAGGTGAGAATATTTGGTGTAGTAAACATTTATTTAATATTTTAACTAGTGCTATCTATGTAATAAAGGAATTATTGACAATTTGATGGACATTAAGCTCAATGTTTGCTGATGAGCATACTGGACATAGAAAGTTGCTTTGGGAAATTAATGGGGCTAATTGAAGGCATACTATCTCTACCTTGATGTTCTAAATCATGTTAATCATTGACATACATGCAGCATTTTAGTGTTATAAATCTCTCCATAAAGAGAGACTCCACAAGATAAGAGAATGATTTGCCTATCAGTATATTAATCCAGAGTCAGAGGGTGGACCAACAGATCTGAGCAGACCCAGGGATGCCTAGGATATGTTCTAGAATTTACCTCTTGTAAAAGTTGCCCCCCCCCACCAAATAAAGTAAGTGTAGAGTGTTAACTGACCTAGTTGATCATGAGCATCAGAAATGGTTAGTCTTTAATAATTGCAGTGGCTACAGAAGTGGAGGGCTTGGCACTCCTAGAGGGGCTGAGTGACAGACGTGTTAGAAGATCAGGACGGAATGGAGTAGTTTCTCCAAGTTAGCCTGTGAAATAAAGCCATCTGTAATGTCACGATAATTCTCCATGTGATCACTATTTGGCTGAGAACTATATTGCTTGTTTTATATATTTAAAGCCAGGTTTGTATTATATGTCATTTGAACAAGCCCTATAGTTTCATGATATTTGGACAGTAGTCTTGTGGCATGCAATGATGAAAGCTGTTATCATGATAAATTTCCTTATTTTCTACAAAATCTATTCTTATTCTAAAAGAACCCATACTAATTGAATTAAAAAGGAGAAAACTACTTTCTAATGCAAACAAAGCAAAAAGCAATACACCTCTATAGAGTTTGGAGAAGAGTTTATTTTAAATATAAGGAAATGGCAACCCGTCCTGTGTTCTTGCCTGGAGAATCCCATGGATGGAGGAGCCTGATAGGCTACAGTCGTTCACGAGGTCGCAAAGAGTCGGACACGACTGAGCGACCTAACCTTCACCTTCACCTTCATAAATGTATTGGGATTTCCCTGGTGGTCCAGTGGTTAGGAATCCACCTTCCAATGCAGGGAACACAGGTTCAGTCCCTGATGCAGGGAGATTCCACAGGCCGCAAGGCAGCTGAGGTCATGGGCCACAGCTGCTGAAGCCTACCCACCCTAAAGCCCATGCTGTGCAACAATCACCTCAACGAGTAGCCCACGCACCACAGCTAGAGAGTGGCCCCCACTCACCACAACTAGAGAAAGCTCACATGCATCACAGAAGACCCAAGCAGCAGCCGAAAGTAAATAAACAAAAAACAAATTTAAATGTGTCAATGCTGTGATTGGCTCAAAGTGAAGCTAAGCTGGCTAGATGGGCTTCCAGAGCAGGTCTCTTGAAGCAGGGTTTGCTGACTCTGTGATTCAGCACAGGACTGCTGGCAACCAGTCTTGCTGTGCCCTGTGGATATGCCTGAGGAAACGGTTAAGGTCCTTCAGGCAGGAACGGAATTTTCCATTCTTCAATAAGATAGCCATTCCTATCGCCTTGTGTTATATATAGAATATTTATAAAAATGAATTTGACTAACATTGACAGGGATGAAGAAAGACTGAAATGTGGTCACTTGGCGTGTTAGAGAGTTTTCTTACACAGAACACTTTAATTTTATATTTCATTAATTAAAAAAACATGAGGCCATACTGACTTGTTTAATATTCAGATAATATAAATGTTTTACTTTCAAATATATCAGTGATAATTATGCATTTATCATCCAAATCTTGTCAAAGAGAAATATTATTTTTACTTATATTAACATTAAACTAATCAAGCTTAACTCTGATTTAAATAAATGAACCAGTAGTAATTAAATCCTGGGGAAGATATATATCTCTGGAAAGTAAGGCTTCTAATATTTACAGCTTTGTGTGATGAGATCTCTGGCAAGCTGGTTCTGCTCTAATAGAAAACAGCATGTTGGAGAGTAATACAGGGGACCCAGTCTCTGTCAGTAGTTGAGGTTGCCGTGGAGAATACACAGATTTAAATGAGAATCTGAGACTAAGCTAAAGCCATGTCTTCTAGCCATTTAAAAAGGAGAGTCTCAATAAGGGGCCTTTCCACTACCATTCACATCTATCCTGAAGAAAAATGTCACATGTTGAGACTCCCTTTTTGAAACAGAGGATAGATGATTAGTGTACTGGCCAAGCAGTGACGTTTGCAATTTGTATTACAATTAAACCAATTGAATCAACACATCATTATCTAATACCTACCACATTTCTGGCAGCACAGTGAGTCCCAGGAATACAATGTTTGCAAAATCAGGCATTGTTCCAACCCTCAGAAACCTTACAGGAAAGGGCAAGATAAATAATAAAAGAAGATCATATAAATGACTGCAAAATTAAAACAAAAACAATGGCTATGAATGCAGGTTCTCATTTTGTACAAATGGCAACAAAGATCCTGTAATTTAGGAGTTCAGTGTTTATTTCTAAAAATGTGATTTCTGATGTGCCTGTAGAAGAATACGTAGGTACTGACTCCTGGAGGGAGATGGTTGTGGGTAGAGCTCAAAACAAAAGGAACAGTTCCTTCAGATTCCCTAGAGAAGACTCTTATGGTACGAAGGTGGAGCCCAAAATCATTGATGATAGTGGCGGAGGATGAAGCTAGAGAGGCAACGATGGGCAAGACTTGTACGATTTTAAAGAACATTTTAAAGTGTTGTTGTTTTTTTTTTTAATCATGAAAGGAATATGACTCTTTAGAGAGTTTTAAACCAAACTAATTGTGTTTAAATTTGGAAAAATTTATTCATTTTGCACTATTAATTTGGAAATGGAAATGGTGAAAAGTGCAATAAGGAGATTTTTACAGTAGTAGAGGTGAGAGATGAGAGCAGGTCTGACTGAAGGGACTGCATTTGAAAAATAAACAAAATAAAATTGATTCAACAGAAAATAATAAATAGAATCTTTTTTGGTTGGTGCCTGATTATTAAATAATGATGAATTTTATCAATATGTGTAGAACATAAATTAGGTATATATAATTTAAGCCATTCATACTTATTCCTCCAGACTTTTTCAAAATTTATTTTTATTATGTACTTTCTCTAAACTATGGGATTTACCAACTATAGAATGACTTAAATTCCTGAAGAATATTTTCTAACTTAATCATCAAAAAACCTCTGGGGTAACTATTATTCTTTTTACTGTATAACTGAGTAAGTTAAGTAAGTAGTCAGATTGTTCAGAAAATTTCAGAGCCAATAATTCAAATTTAGGTAGTAAGAATCTCAAGTCAAGGATTAATTACTGTGTTTAAATGTAGAAGGTGGATATTTACAAGTACTATACTGAGAAGGTCAAAGAAAATGTAGCTTATTTCCTGTCATAATTTTATTTTTCTCTTATACATTCATGTATTATTCAATGAGAGCCAGTTCAGTTCAGTCATGTCTGACTGTTTGCGACCCCATGAATTGCAGCACACCAGGCCTCTCTGTCCATTACCAACTCCTGGAGTTCACTCAGACTCATGTCCACTGAGTCGGTGAGGCCATCCAGCCATCTCATCCCCTGTCGTCCCCTTCTCCTCCTGCCCTCAATCCCTCCCAGCATCAGAGTCTTTTCCAATGAGTCAACTCTTCACATGAGGTGGCCAAAGTACTGGAGTTTCAGCTTTAGCATCATTCCTTCCAAAGAACATCCAGGACTGATCTCCTTCAGAATGGACTAGTTGGATCTCTTTGCAATCCAAGGGACTGTCAAGAGTCTTCTCCAACACCACACTTCAAAAACATCAATTCTTTGGTGCTCAGATTTCTTCACAGTCCAACTCTCACATCCATACATGACGACTAGAAAAACCATAGCCTTGATTAGACGGACATTTGTTGGCAAAGTAATGTCTGACAGAATGTGGTCCACTGGAGAAGAGAATGGCAAACCACTTCAGTATTCTTGTGTTAAGAACCCCATGAACAGTATGAGAAAGCAAAATGATAGAACATTGAAAGAGGAATTCCCCAGGTCGGTAGGTGCCCACTATGCTACTGGAGATGAGTGGAGAAATAACTCCAGAAAGAATGAAGGGATGGAGCCAAAGCAAAAACAATACCCAGCTGTGGATGTGACTAGTGATAGAAGTAAGGTTCGATACTGTAAAAAGCAATATTGCATAGGAACCTGGAGTGTTAGGTCCATGAAACAAGGCAAATTGGAAGTGGCCAAACAGGAGATAGCAAGAGTGAACATTGATATTTTAGGAATCAGCAAACTAAAATGGACTGGAATGGGTGAATTTAATTCAGATGACCATTATATCTACTACTGTGGGCAGGAATCCCTTAGAAGAAATGGAGTAGCCATCATAGTCAACAAAAGAGTCTGAAATGCAGTACTTGGGTACAATCTCAATAACAGAATGATCTCTGTTCATCTCCAAGGCAAACCATTTAATATCATAGTAATCCAAGTCTATGCCCCAACCAGTAATGCTAAAAAAGCTGAAGTTGAATGGTTCTATGAAGACCTACAAGACCTTTTAGAACTAACACCCAAAAAAGATGTCCTTTTCATTTTAGGGGACTGGAATGCAAAAGTTGGAAGTCAACAAACACCTGGAGTCACAGGCAAATTTGGCCTTGGAATGCGGAATGAAGCAGGGCAAAGGCTAATAGAGTTTTGTCAAGAGAACTCACTGGTCATAGCAAACACCCTCTTCCAACAACACAAGAGAAGACTCTACACATGCACATCACCAGATGGTCAACACTGAAATCAGATTGATTATATTCTATGCAGCCAAAGATGGAAAAGCTCTATACAGTCAACAAAAACAAGACCAGGAGCTGACTGTGGCTCAGATCATGAACTCCTTATTGCTAAATTCAGACTTAAATTGAAGAAAGTGGGGAAAGCCACTAGACCATTCAGGTATGACCTAAATCAAATTCCTTATGATTATACAGTAGCAGTGAGAAATAGATTTAATGGCCTAGATCTGATAGATAGAGTGCCTGATGAACTACGGAATGAAGTTCATGACATTGTACAGGAGACAGGGATCAAGACCATCCCCATGGAAAAGAAATGCAAGAAAGCACAATGGCTCTCTGGAGAGGCCTTACAAATAGCTGTGAAAAGAAGAGAAGTGAAAAGCAAAGAAGAAAAGGAAAGATATAAGCATCCGATGAGAGTAAAGACTGTTAAATTGAAGCAGGTATTGGGAGGTGATATCTTATCAAAAGCATCTTGCAAAGACTGTTAAATTGAAGCAGGTATTGGGAGGTGATATCTTATCAGAAGCATCTTGCAGCCATTTCTTTCACTTTCATCATTCTTTCATACCCTGTACTTGAGCAAGATGGCATTAATGTTCCCGTAAACAGCCTAATATTTACAAAGATTTCTTAACTATAGGCCCTAGGTCTCTGTTTTCTTAGAATTTACTTAGCCTTTATTTTATTAAAATATTTTATTTATTTTATTGCAGTTATAAATTCTTCCTTGCCTTTTTGAAATACGTGTATATCTTTTCTCAGCCTCTTGCCAGTTTTACAAGAGAAAAAGCATTTCTCAAAGATGTAGAAACCAATCTTCCAGTATCTGTGGTTGGTATGACACAATGTCCAGATACTCAATGGACACAAATTAGGAAATGCAGATGGCTCAATTACAAAGAACTTGGCAATCTCAGGAATAACTCATGAGCTAGACACATCTACTGATAAACTTCCTCCCTAATGTCCTTCAGCACTTTCCCACAAGTTCAGCTCAGTATTCAAAAACCTCCAGCTTTTTGCTTCATCAGAGTTGAGAAGCCTTTATTTTATTAAAATATTTTATTTATTTTATTGCAGTTATAAATTCTTCCTTGCCTTTTTGAAAAACGTGTATATCTTTTCTCAGCCTCTTGCCAGTTTTACAAGAGAAAAAGCATTTCTCAAAGATGTAGAAACCAATCTTCCAGTATCTGTGGTTGGTATGACACAATGTCCAGATACTCAATGGACACAAATTAGGAAATGCAGATGGCTCAATTACAAAGAACTTGGCAATCTCAGGAATAACTCATGAGCTAGACACATCTACTGATAAACTTCCTCCCTAATGTCCTTCAGCACTTTCCCACAAGTTCAGCTCAGTATTCAAAAACCTCCAGCTTTTTGCTTCATCAGAGTTGAGCTCAGTTTATAATAAAATCTTGCTTATATGTTTAATTTTTTTCTGGCACTTTTTTTTTTCTTTTTGCTTTGACATGATAAATGCTTCTTAGGTACATATTTTTGTCCTCTGAGTTACTCTGTACTGACTCAAGATTCCTGGTGTCGCAGATGGTAAAGAGTCTGCCTGCAATACAAAAGATCTGGGTTCAATCTCTGGGTCAGAAAGGTCCCCTGGAGAAGGGAATAGCAACCCACTCCAGTATTCTTGCCTGGAGAATCCTATGGACAGAGGAACCTGGCATGCTACAGTCAATGGGTTTGCAAAGAGTCGGATGTCCCCATTTGCCATCACTGCAGATGATATCTGATGCCGTTTTTCCAAATTTTATAACAGTTTCCTCACCATCCACTGTTTGTTCCACAGTAAATGCCACATATTTAGATTTTTTCCCCTTTGGCAGTGTCCCATTCCTAATACCAGTTTCTGTAACAGCCAGCTATATCCATAATAATGTCACAGAGCAAACTGTGCCCAAATTTAGTGGGTGTATACATATAATATTTTATTTTTCTCATCAGATTGGCAAGTAAGCTAGAGGGGCTCAAGCTTCAGCTGTAGATCTAAAATTTAGCTGGTGTGACTCTGTTGCAAGTTAGAGACTGGCTAGGCTTGGCTCCAGTTCCTGGATCTGCATAGTTGTAAGTGGAATTTAAGCCACTCTGTCCTGAATATTCATTGGAAGGACTGATGCTGAAGCTGAAACTCCAATACTTTGGCCACCTGATGTGAAGAACTGACTCATTGGAAAAGACCCTGATACTAGGAGGGATTGAGGGCAGGAGGAGAAGGGGACAACAGAGGATGAGATGCTTGGATAGCATCACTGACTCAATGGACACAAGTCTGAGTAAACTCCGGGAGTTGGTGATGGACAGGGAGGCCTGGTGTGCTACAGTCCATGGGGTCGCAAAGAGTCAGAAACGACTGAGTGAGTGAACTGAACTAAACTGAACAGCGTCAGAAGCCTTCTGCTCCTTAAGATAGATTTGAAAAGATTCACAAAGCTGGGATGGTCTTGTGTTTGTATCCCACCAACAGAGTTGCTCTTTCAGACCTTCTACCCTGCCTCCATCCCCCCTTGTGAGCACTGGGTGGAGAGTTGATAAGTGGGGACTCTTTTTGCATCTGGGACTCCAGATAACTCTAAACTGTTATTCTGAGCCACATTAGGATCTTAAAAATCCATTAAAATTTTACTGCCTTTTTTCATGTACATTTTTATTGCTTTTACCTCTTCTTCCCATGTTGTGCTAGAGGTAAAATAGTTTTTCCTAGAAAGGGCTTGTTTAGCTCTCTGGAATTTAGTTTATATGGCTGCCTTGAAACCTCAGCTCCCTGATAACCTCAAGAATATTTATGATTTTGGAGATTGAATACCTTTTTCTCATCAGGGGAGTGCATTCTCTTGTGACTTTCTACATCCTTAACCACTAATCTATAAGCTCTTATTTTCAGGAAAGTAAGTACTTAACATTCAATATATTACTTGCCCTAAACACAGTCCATGAGATAGTTATCATTTTCTCTTTTTCAAATGAGAGAGCCGAGTCTCAGGAAGATTAAGTCATTTGCCTCAGGTCAAGCATTTGTTATGACTAGATGTAAATTGCACTGTACCATGCCTGCCCCAAATGATATTTCTATGCCCTGTTTGCTCCTTTCCTAAGTACTAGACTAATCTTTTGTGCCATAAATTATACCCCCTCATGTTTTTCTTCATATTGTTCTTTCTGCCCTATAATACTATTTTACATGCACTAAGCATGTGTTTATATTACATTTTTGCATTATTTTTCTTAAAGATATTCCCCCAAATCAGGTAAGCATCAGCTTTCATAAAACCTGATCTACCTTTCCCTGTGAGTATTAATTGGCGATTAATCTGAATTTTAAATTGGTGGTACTCATGCAGTCCCTATGATGTATCTATACCAGAATTAATAGCATGTGCATACATATAATAGGAGACTAGTTAGGCAAAGTAATGATAAAAGATATTGTTGGCATTTATTTTAGAAGAAAGGATCTTTTCATTTTAAAGGGCATACTAATTTACACCCGGAAAGTGGAATCGCTGAAGCACAAAACTACTTTGACATCAAAATATGTCTTGAATTTTCTTTTAGCTATGATTGAATTGTGTTTTAAGTGATGGATCTTTTAATATTGTTAGCCAGATTTACTAAATGGAGCAGTCACAGCCTACTTTAAAAAATGTCATGTGGCACAATAGATGTTATGAGAATATTTTGTAAAAGAGGAATTGAAGTAAAGCGATCCATCTTGGATCTCCCTTTCAGCTAGGTAATGCTATTATAGTCCTGTCTCTGTGTAATAGAGATGCTTTCTCTAAATGAGAAATAGCATCACAGAGAAGTAAGACGTTTTGCAGGATCCCTACCAATGACTCTGCCTCATTCTATGTGTTTAATGATGCCTGTAGGAAAGCTTACTTACTCTGACAAGATATTTCCATCAGTATCCTTGAGTTGAGCAGAATAAAAATGATGTGAAGATCATGTCTGCTTTTTATTTGAGTGAAAATCATGCCCTTAATTGGTTGTGTTTTTGGTGATATTTTAAAAATAGATATTTCTGTGATATAATTTTCATCAGATGGTGAATACATGTTTCAAGATAGTAAAATTATTTCTTCATGGTGAAAAATTAAATTTAGTCTAGCAGCAGATCATTTTATCTCAAATTCACATTTTTATGTTTTCTGTAGATTGACATATCAATGCATTAAATTGCCAAGTACTAAGAAATACCTATTAAAATGTCTTTATAAAATGGACCTTGCCATCTTAATCTTTGAATCTATTGATTTAGTTTTGTACCAAAAATAAAGAACTTAGCTATAAAAATACCAGCATTTACATTGTCAATATACT
>SJYC01007126.1:0-13698 GCA_006408675.1 Madoqua kirkii
AACTATACCATTGATTGATGATTATTACCAGAATAAATATTGCCTGAATTAATTATTTTTATTTTTTATTTCAGTTGACAGTGATTATTTAATTCTACCATTCTACATTTATGTAGGTTACATTCTATTTTAGGAAATAACTTTCCTTATTTATTTATTGATATTGTTGTGGGCACATGGATTCTTTTTGTTGTTGTTGTTGTTGTTCATTGGTTCATTGAGTTTAATTCTTTAGTACCATTATTTTGGGACATTTAAGTAAAGCACATCATCTTAGTGGTTGATACAAATTTGGGCAATAGGTGTTCCATTTCCTTTTCATATACTTTTATTTTTCTTTGAACAATTTTTTCCCTCCTAGCAAAGCATATTGTTCCAAGTTTCTTCATATCTTCCCTGCCTGAGACCTGGAATCAACCATTTCTCTGAGGAATCTTGATTCCTTTAAGTGAGGAATAATATTTAGATGCTTATTCTAGACACTGGACGTGCTAATTTCTAATTAGCAGCATTTTATGGACTTGGCCAGTGTCACAGTAAAGAATTTGTCTCCAATGCAGGAGACAGGAGTTCGATCCCTGGGTTGGGAAGATCCCTTGGAGGAAGGAATGGCAACCCACTCCAGTATTCTTTTCTGGAGAATCCCATAGACAGAGGAGCCTGGTGGGCTATAGTCCATGGGTTTGCAAAGAGCTGGGCATGACTGAAGCAAATTAGCATGCATGCACAGCATTTTATAGCACACTTTAGGGAACATAACTAGGAAAATGGTTTTACAAAATAATTGCAAGTTTATATTGATACCTCACATTGAACACAGCACCATGTCCCCCCGCCCCTTTTCTTCCCATGTTTCACAGTTACATCATCCTTCTTCCACAGTGAAAATACTGTGTCCCAAACACAGTATGTTTGCTTATTTGCCCTATGTAAGAGGAAGTTTCTGATATAGGTCACTTCTGGCATCATATAAATTCACGTTTGCTCTTCTATTACATTTAGCTCACATAGCTCTCATAGAGTAGGATACCTCTATACTAATGGAAACATGATGCCCATTTCCTACTCAAAAGGGAGGTAAAAGAACAAATAATTACCTTCAAAGTGTTAGTCAGCCTCAGTTTAAAAATAAAGAAGATTTGGTAGCCATAGCTCATTCCCCACTCCATATCTTCCTTGCTGTGAGTTAACATCATGTGGAATTCCATGGTGATAGATCAATCATTTCATAAGTCATGAGAAGATAATGCTGTAGGAGGCCTCTGAGCAAGAAAGATAATACATATCCAGAGTATATATCTATTCTGGTTATGATGAATCAATGTCCCTCAAAGAGCTTCTTTATAGTGGCTGACAAGCCTCCTTAAGTAGGGTTGCCATATATAAGGCTCAGCAAGTTCTTTGCTACCAGCTACTGGACATTCATCCTGGCAGCAGTTAGATAATTATTGATGATAACTAGTCCATATTTTGGTTCCACACAGAGTCTCATCATGAACTCATTGTGTTCATTAACACTGGGAGGCTAATGAGATACAGTTCTTAACATCCAAAGAATGAACGGCATGTACCTAATCTTTGAGAATTTGTGTTAATTTCCTGTGGATGCTGTATAAATTATCACAAACAGAAGCCTAAAACAACGTACATTCACTCTCTCACAGTTCTGGAGGTCAGTGTAGGCTAGAATCTTCTCTTCTTCTTCCAGTTTCTGGTGTCTGTTAGCACTCCTTGGCTTCCTTGGATTGTGGCCACATCACTAAAATGTTCACATTGATGCTTCCTCTTCTCCTGTGTGTCTTCTGTAGTGACAATTGTCACCAGATTCAGGGCTGATCTGGATAATACAGAAATGTCATTTCAAAAACCTTAATTTTCTTCCATCTGCAAATATGTCTTTTCCAAATAAGATTACTTATACAGATCCCAGTAATCTGACATGGACCTATTTTGGAGACTACCATTTGAGCCGCTTTGCTGATAAAGATACATATATTCAAAGCTATAGTTTTCCCAGTAGTCATATATGGATGGATGTAAGAGTTGGACCATAGAGAAGTGCCTCCCAAATTGATGCTTTCCAACTATGGTGCTGGAGAAAACTCTTGGGAGTCCCTTGGACAGCAAGGAGATCAAGCCAGTCAATCTTAAATGAAATCAACCCTGAATATTCATTGGAATGACTGATACTAAAGCTGAAGCTCCAATACTTTGCCATTTGATGTGAAGAACCAACTTACTGGAAAGACTGATGCTGGGAAAGATTGAGGGAAGGAAGAGAAGGGAGTGACAGAGGATGAGATGGTCGGATGACATCACCAACTCGATGGTCATGAGTCTGAGCAAACTCCAGGAGATAGTGAAGGACAAGGAAGCCTGATGTGCTGCAGTCCATGGGGTTGCAATGAGTCGGACATGACTTAGCCATTGAACCATAACATTTAAACCACTGCTGCTGCTAAGTCACTTCAGTCGTGTCCGACTCCGTGCAATCCCATAGATGGCAGCCCACCAGGCTCCCTTGTCCCTGGGATTCTCCAGGCAAGAACACTGGAGTGGGTTGCAATGTCCTTCTCCAATGCATGAAAGTGAAAAGTGAAAGTGAAGTTGCTCAGTCGTGTCCGACTCTTAGCGACCCCATGGACTGCAGCCTTCCAGGCTCCTCCATCCATGGGATTCTCCAGGCAAGAGTACTGGAGTGGGGTGCCATTGCCTTCTCCGTTAAACCGCTATATGTGACAAAGTATTAATTTCAGCCATGTCACCCCTATTTTATCAAATTTAAATCAAGTGCATACTGATAACATGATTTCAGTGAGGATATTTAAAAAAATCATCAACCAAAAATCCCAGGTAATGCTGTAGTCCCTATTCTGCATCCTCCTTATTTACACATTCTAGGATGTGTAAATTCTGAGTTTATTCTGAGACTTGCCATATTTGATTTATAGCACAAAATTAAAGTCTTAAACTTTTTTGTGGTACTTCCTTTCCAGGTCCTACATCAGAACTGCTATGAGCAGAAATCCTGGAAATGTGAAGATGATCTAGTAGGTGGGGGTGGCGCCTATACACACAGGCCTAAAGGGCCTACGTGCATGACAAGTGTATGGGAGCAAACTGCACGTATATGCTCCAGGCCAGAGCATCCAAGATTCATGGGCTGGGTCCCAGTGTCTGTGCCCAGTAGATCTAGGACCCTGAGCTACAGAGAGGCTCTTCTTGTTAACACACCATGCTACCCAAGTCCAGCCTGCCACAAAACACAGATGCCAAACTACATTTTGAACTCATTAAGACATTTTTCTCTTACTTAGAAATAGTACTATTTTACCAAAAAATTAATAATTTATAATCCAATGATATTACCACTAAAAGATTTATAAGGAAATACAGCAATGATATCACAAACAAATATTTCATCTTTTAACATAAATGTTTAAATACAGTTTATTCATAAGGGTCATCTAATTTTCATCAAGCATATTTATGTTCTCAATTGTCATTATTATTAGGGGTGATCACCAACCAACTTTAAATCATAATATAATTTTGTAACTTGCCGTAGATTAGAATATATTATGTTCTGTCCATCCATTAACCGATATTTGTTCATGTTCCAAACATATTGATGGAAATTTTGCATTTTAAAATGGTTACCTGTGAAATAGGCATGGGTAAATATCAATGTTTCAACATTTCTGCTCAAGTTAAAATTCTTCAGTGATTGATTGGGTCCTCACCGTTCAGAAAAAGGGAAAAACAATTTTATAGTTTTAAAATTGAGCCATTCAGAATGTGTTGATAGATTTTTAGGGAAGAATAAATAGTCTCATTATACACTTTGGCCTCTTCCTCCAAACAGTCACAGGTAAAGGAGCAAAGGGCATGACAATGAGAACTGGAGAGAAGGTAAATATTCAAAGCCTTTCAGAAGTTGTTTGTTTTGCTTGTTTGTTTATTTGCTTGCTTTTATGAGGTACTATGGTGTCTCATAAAAAAGAATAAAGCCAGAGAAATTTCAAGGCAAAGCTGAGCAAACTTCTCGAATAGAGGATGGAGCATCCACTGGAAATACATAAAGACTGAAGTTTTCCCTGTGTTTTCAACTTAGACTTTCATGTATGAGACACTGAGGGAGTTTTATGATGTTTAAGTATTTTTCACTTATAGAAGTGCACTAGAGTTGTTGGGAGTATAGACCTCCAGTCAGTGAGTTTAGATTTAAATTCCAACTTCACAACAGACTTACTCTGTGACCTAGGGAAAATTAATTAACTTTTCTAGCCTAGTTTGTAAAAATGAGGTTTGTATAAAGATTAATTAAGGAATTGCAGATAACTTGTGTAGTACAACACCAAGTACATGGAAACTATTCAATAAACTGCTAAAGTGAAGGTACAGCTATTATTGCTATTATTAGTGTTATTATTGGCTACATATTTCACCTATCCCAGATCTTTGCTCCATTACCACATCTGTGAGAATATTCTTATGTGTTTATTTGTGTGTATAACCCTGACCCCTTTCCAACTTTTTCCCTGGTCTATTTTACCTCAGATTATTTATCACCATTGGAGGAACTCTATTTTATTATTTAATAATTCATTATGAAATAATTTAATTTTCTCTATATACCTCCCCCCTTCACTAAAATTTAAGTTCCTTGAAAGAGGAATTTTATTTGCTTTGTCCATGACACTTTCTCCAGTGAGTAGATTCTAACCCCTAGAACAGTATATATCTAATATTTTTAATTAATTAATAAATATTATTAAACTTTTGTGAACTTCAGCATATAAGAAGAGTTTTAGAACCCAAGAGAATACTCATTTCCAGATAAAAATTAAATCTAAAAATTGAATGCAAGAGACTTAACAGACTCAGTTTCAACCCCTGGATTGGAAAGATCCCCTGGAGAAGGGCATGGCAATCCACTCCAGTATTCTTGCCAAGAGAATCCCATCTCAGTAAGTGTCTTATCCAAAGTCAAATGCAATTTAATAGTAGATTATAGCCTGTTCCTCTGATGCCTAGAAATCTTTTGCTCACTTAATAATCATAATCTTTTATAGTTATGTTTTATTGAGGATTGATAATATGACTACTATTGTAATTGATGTATGTATTGTAGATAATTTTAATTTTCCCCATAAAGTTAAAACATAGTATCATTTCCCTCATTTTTGAATATGATTTTGAAGGCTCACTCTCTGCCTCCTCTCATTTTTTCCCTCCAACTATCATATCAATCAAAATTCTTCAGTTTTCTTGGATAGCAGCCTTCGTTGTTTGAAGAATTAGCACCATTTAATCACAGAATCTGCTATCATGTCTTCCCTCAGATTCCCATATTTTACAACAAATAACATAATCTGATTGCCAAGCAAGACAGATAAAACATAGTATCATTTCCCTCATTTTTGAATATGATTTTGAAGGCTCACTCTCTGCCTCCTCTCATTTTTTCCCTCCAACTATCATATCAATCAAAATTCTTCAGTTTTCTTGGATAGCAGCCTTCGTTGTTTGAAGAATTAGCACCGTTTAATCACAGAATCTGCTATCATGTCTTCCCTCAGATTCCCATATTTTACAACAAATAACATAATCTGATTGCCAAGCAAGACAGTGCTTCCTCTTGTATGACAGCATCTATTACCTTTGAAATACTCTCCAAAAATAAACTCTGTAGTAGAAGGAAATTTTAGCTTTTTATTACTATTCTACAGGGTCACATGTAAGCATGTATTTACTGATCCTAGAGTGACAATGTCTCTTTGAGGACTTAGGAAAACTTACTCCTCTGTTAAACAAAACTCTGATTTAAATTGGACTGATGATTTTTTTTTCAAAAGAAATTATATAAACTTACAGTTAAATAAATTCTATTAATAACAAAGAAAATAAGTATTCAGAACTCCTCACTTAATCAATTGACTGCATTATTCTACTATCTATGCTATAGAGATTGTTTGCGTCTATTACCTCTTACGGTGAAGATACTATATGGTATTTGCTACTGCACATCTGTCTGCACATCTTTTCCCAGCTCTGCATTCAGTGAACTCATACTGGTAGCTTGAAGCTGGCCACAGTGAGAGTCTTTGCACCATAGCAATTGTCAAATGCTGCAAATCAGAATTTTCCTTCTGGGAGCCAATTATCAGATATCTACCTGTGCACCAGTGGTCACAATCTTTGTGGTAGGTATTAATCATTTCCCTTGAACAGATGAAGCAGTTGGGGCTCAGAAATGCTAAATGATGTGCCTAAGGCCAACTGCTAGGAAGTGATGGGGCCAGGGTAAGATCCAAGTTCATGCCATTTTGACCGCCAGGATACACCTTCATGTCTCCTGAAGACAGGGAAAAAAAAAAAAAATCCAGAAGCTCACTTTTTTCCAACTTATCTGATCTCCAGCTGCTGCCTCATCTTCGGTGAATGCCAGCTATGCAGAAGACCTCTGATTCAGAGAAGAGTGGTAGATAAATCCTTGGCCTCGGGTGGTCTTGCTGTTTCACCTGCCTGGGCTGGGCAGGGCTGAAAGGAGAGGGTCTTTATGGCCCAGAGGAAGGGCAGTGTGGGCGGCATTCACAGGATCTGGGCCCGACGGAGCCTCCCAGGCTGAGTAGTGCCAACAGGGTATGTTTCTGGGCAGAGTTTCCTTCCGGAGGGGAGCTGGCTGGGCAGGAAAGAGCCAGGACTTTGGGATCCAAGAGAGCTGAGAGGGCAGACTCTGACTCGCCCCTTCCTGGCTGGGTGACCCTGGCCCAGAGACGTCTCCTGGCGCTGGATGAAGGTCCTCATCTTGTTTCATTGTGCCTCAGAGACAGCGCATTTTTAACCAGTGGGAGGTCTGTGGCAACACGGCCTCGCACAAGTCTGTCGACGCCGTTTTCCCAATGGCATTTAGGCCTGGACTGATGATTTTTAAGTTGACCAATGAAGCTGTTCAAATTGTGCCAAATATGCTGCTTTGGCTTTGCCTAATTTTTATGTCTTGTCAATTGCATTTCTACTGAAAAGATATTTAAAGAAGTTATTTTGATCTCAAAAACAAATGAAAATAGAGAAATATTAATTTTTAAAGTGACTACTCTTTACTGAGCATGTATCAAGACTCTCTTAGTCACTTTACATATGTTATTTCTGAAAAGTAGTAGCATTCCATTTCTCCACTGGAGAAAATGATGCTCACAATGTATAAGTAACTTGGAAAATGTTTCAAATGAATGAACTTCCAAATCTTCTTACATGTAAAATCAAACCAGGGTAATTTTAATCATGCTATACTGTCACTTCACCAGGACAGAAAATAAGACGTAATAATATGCAGAGCATTATTTCTATTAGAATTCCACCTTCCCTCCCACCCACTCCCTTTATTATAGAGAGAAAAAAAATTAAAGGATTCTTCATGGATTACTTATTATATCTTTTACGTTTGCTTGTATTATGAGACTAGGACATACTATATCTCAAACACAACTTAAATAAATAGATTTCTACAAAGATTTATAGAAGTTGCAACATACTGAACGGTATTCCCCTTATCTCTCTTCAGTGATCAAAGAAGTCCACATTCCAAAGCATTATCAGAGAAGTTAAATGTAGCAAAATGCAACGTAATTCAGAGCCATTTTTCCTTGACAGTTGTTCAGTAATCCTAATTTGTCCTTATACATACTTGGTATCTTCTATTAAGTTATACTCAATATTTTGTATTCATTACACTCTAATGCACTATATCTTAAATGAATATGTCAATAGGTAAATTCAGCACAAAATGTACCCTCAAGAACTGAAGAAAAATAATGTAGTTATTTCCCAAATTTTGATCCGCTAATATTGCTTAGAACAATATGTATCCATGCCAGCATCTACTAATATGTGAAACACCAAAACTACATAAACATTTAAATATTAGAAAGAGGAAAATATCTCAGTCCTACTATTTCTGGAATTCTGAGATATAAACAAAGGCAGATGACCAATTATCAGATGTTTTGGTTCTCGGACATGAAAATATGGGATGCTACGGGATTCTGGGAATAATGTATCCCTCCGTAATACAAGGATATAGGTCAGGGAGGACTGAATGAAGGTGTATGCTGTTTAACTGTGATAAATGTATTTCCATGTGTTTTATTTCTATCATTCAAGGAATTGTCTTATGTGATCATAGGCATTGGATAAGCAAGTCTGAAATGCATAGACTGGAACCTCTCAAGCAGGAGCTGATGCTGCATCCCATAGGGGAAATTTCCTTTTTTTTCAGGAAAGCCTTAGTTCTTCTCATAAGACCTTTTAGCTAATTTGATCAGATCCACACCAATTAATCTCCTTAACATAAAATCAATTAATCGTAGATGTGGCTCACATCTACAAAGTACTTTCACAGAAACTCCTAGATTAGTGTTTGATTGAGTAACTGGGGACTATAGCCTAGCCTTGTGGACATAAAAAATTGATGATCTCAGTTCACCTCTTGTCAGCATCCATGCACAATCTCTTTAATCCACCCCTGATCTACAAAGAGACACACCAAAAAAGCCAGACTTCCACTGAACATAATACAACTGTTCTGTATCTAACCAAAAGCATGCTAAACTCTCCCCCAGAAAGTAATTCAAAATGCATGCTAAGTTGCTTCAGTTGTGCCCAGCTTTTTGCAAAGCTATGGACTGTAGCCTCCAGGCTCTTCTGTCCTTGGAATTCTCCAGGCATGAAGACTGGAGTGGGTTGCAATTTCCTCCTCTAGGGGATCTTCTCAGGAATCAAATTCTCCTCTTGTATGTCTTCTGCATTAGCAGGTGAGTTCTTTACCACTGGGAAGCCCCGATTCAAAGCACTTATTCTTAAATAACTTTCTTGTTATCACATACTTAAGTCCTGTGATATAAACTGTTATTAATATTTTTTATAGTATAGTATAGGGCTTCCCTGGTGGCTCAGATATAAAGTATCCACCTGCAATGCAGGAGACCCAGATTCGATTCTTGGGTTCAATCTCCAAGATCCCCTGGAGAAGGAAATGGCAACCCACTCCAGTATCCTTGCCCAGAGAATTCCATGGACAGAGGAGCCTGGTGGGCTAAAGTTTTTGGGGCCACAAAGAGTGGATATGACTGAGTCACACTTTCCCTTTCATGGTACACTATAAATGGATAAGGAAAGAAAGATATAAATATACATTTATAAATATATACACACTCATACAAATGTATTTATAACAATGATAAAGAATACTCATCACAATCACAGTCTTTGTTTTTGCAACTAGTCACACTGTTATAGCTGGTGTTTACAATTGCCTTCCTCTACTAATTCCACATCCTTTATCCTTGGCATCACTTCAGCTGGTTGTGGTTCACTGCCTGCTGGAGTGATGCGAACTTTCACTGCTAAAGGTTCTTGGCCATTAGCAGTACTCTGTGGGCTGAATCATTGTAGTTCTCCATTGACTTTAATCATAGGACATGGAAGAAACGAGGGACCACCTAAGGGACCTGCTGTGTCCCACACAAACTCTTTGTTGGAGCCGCATAGTTACCCCTTTGAGGGCAGGTGATCACCTCACTCACACCTGCTGTGTTCCACACACACATTTTTGGAGCCTCAGTTACCTCTTGGTAAGCAGCTGAGTCACCTCACTCAGGACTGCTATGTCCCACACACACACTTTGTTTTTTTTTTCTCTCTTTTTTTAAAATTTTATTTTATTTTTACTTTATTCTACTTTACAATACTTACTGGTTTTGGCATATGTTGACTTGAATCCGCCACAGGCACACACCCACACTTTGCTGGAGACGCACTCTTACACCTTGGTTGAGTAGGTGAATCTCCTCACTCAGGACTGCTGTGTCCACACACACACTTCATCGGAGCTGCACAGTTACCCCCTGGTAAGCAGGCCAATCACCTCACTCAAGACAGGAATTCCCTTCTTTGTCTTTTGATTCAGAAGCATAAGAAGTCCAAGTACCACAGTAGCATTTCAATGGAATTGTTGTGTTTCTCTTTGGAAGATTTTTTCCCTTTGGAATTAAGCCTCTGTACCAGTATAACTTAAGGTTGTAGGGGACAAGAAACAAATATTTACTCATGGATCAATCCCTAGAGATAATATTTAATAGTGCCACTTCTTGACTCCTGGGCTTGTGAGTCCTGTTTATGTTGTGATGAGCACCATACAGTACAGGTTAGTTTAGAGCGTATTCAGCCTGCTGGAGGGCATTGTCCCTGGTCTGAAGGTCTGGAGACACAGCTGGCATTGTAAATGAGTCTTCAAAACGCCATTTCACCTTTCTTTCAAACCACGTGTTTAAGGATAATGGAGAACTTGGTTGAACAAGTGAATTTCAAGAGCATGAGCACACCGGCATATTTCACTTACTGTGAAGAGAGTTCCTTGATCCTAAACAATCCTGTGTGGAATACTGTGACAATGGCTAAGACTGTAAGTCCACAGATGGTAATTACTCAAAGGATTATTGGCAGGGAAATAAATCTATATCCAGAGGGTCAATTCCAGTAACAAACAAATGCACTGCCCCTTTTTTTTAAGATGGAAGCAGTACTAAGTAATTAACCTGCCACCACATAACTGGCTAGTCACCATAGGGAATGCTGTTTATCAGTAACTCAGTGTTTCAGCACTGCTGGTAGGGGGATACTCGGCAGGGGCTGTAACCAGGCAGGCCTTGGTGAGTGGAAGTCTCTATTGCTAAACCCAGGCATTATTTCCATCCTTAACACCAAGGTCACTTTAATTATGAGCTCATTGAATGATGACAGGCCTGGCTGGGAAAACAGACTGATTGGCATCCACGCATTTGATTATTAAAATCTCCTCCTTGGTTAACATTCACCTGGGACACAAATACATTTATGCTCACTGCTCATTCTAAGAGCATAAATATCCATATCCCTTCCCCAGACTTCCTTGCTATCAACTTTTTAATAATGTTCTTTCCAATTCTTTAATGATCCAGCTAAACCGTTCAACACTGCACATAAAATAAATCAGTGTTGACACGTACCTTGGCCATTTCTCCTTTCAGTGCAAAATAACAGATTGAGTACAATACGCAGATTTTTACCCATGGGAGGACTTCCCTTCACTACTTTCCCCAGAGATGTCCCTAAAAGAGGCTGTGGTATTATAGCTATCTACTTTTAGATGATGCCAGTATATCACAGAGACTTATTTATAAACCAGACCAAGTTTTCTGTTTACTAGTCGGCTGTCTATAGGGCACCCTCTACAAGGCCACAGCATTACTGGGAGAGATAAGGTTGTATAGCAAGAGAAGGGATCACATTTAGGCCACTTCATCATGTGACTTACCTATGCCTCTCATAAGTAAGTTACTCTGAAGAGCCTCTCAAACCTATTATCACCTGGTAGCACAGAGAAGTCTGGTGGGCTACAGTCCACGGGGCCACAAAGCCTGGGGCATAACTGAGAGAACAAGAACAGCACAGTAGAGTTCTGCTATTCACAGCCCATAGTATGACTGCATGGGACAGAAACGCGGGCGACTCAGATAGCACCATAGCTCAGTAGTTCAATCTCCACTGAGGCCCAGTAGCTAGCCAAAAGTTATTTCTCAAAGAAAGAGTAGTTATTCTCTAGATAGCATATTCAAAAGCAGAGACATTACTTTGCCAACGAAGGTCCGTCTAGTCAAGGCTATGGTTTTCCCTGTGGTCATGTATGGATGTGAGAGTTGGACTGTGAAGAAGGCTGAGCACCGAAGAATTGATGCTTTTGAACTGTGGGGTTGGAGAAGACTCTTGAGAGTCCCTTGGACTGCAAGGAGATCCAACCAGTCCAATCTGAAGGAGATCAGCCCTGGGATTTCTTTGGAAGGAATGATGCTGAAGCTGAAATTCCAGTACTTTGGCCACCTCATGCGAAGAGTTGACTCATTGGAAAAGACTCTGATGCTGGGAGGGATTGGGGGCAGGAGGAGAAGGGGACGACTGAGGATGAGATGGCTGGATGGCATCACTGACTCGATGGACGTGAGTCTGAGTGAACTCCGAGAGTTGGTGATGGACAGGGAGGCCTGGCGTGCTGTGATTCATGGGACTGCAAAGAGTCGGACATGACTGAGCATCTGAACTGAATGTAATTCATAAGCAAAAGTGAATTCTAAAACCCTCATACTTGTGTGAGTGGAGGTGGTTTAGTTAGTAAGTCATGTCTGACTCTTGTGACCCCATGGACTGTAGCCTGCCAGGCTACTCTGTCCAGGCAAGAATCCTGCAGTGGGTTGCCATTTCCTTCTCTACATGTTTGTGTATAAACCTTAATTATCCACTTAGGTTGTAAACTCTTTAAGAAAAGAACCAACAAGTTCATGTGATTCTAAGGAAAATAATATTTTATACTTATATAAATTAGATGAGTCAAAAAATATACTTCCATAAAAAATTGTGGGAGCTGAACTGAGGCATTCCACTAAAAAATAAGATGAGTAATGGTGGTCTGTTATATAGTAAGAAATTTGATGTCATTTGCAGATCTGTCCACTTAAGATTTTATGTGTTACAAGTAAGCAATAAATAAATTAATAAATAGTAAAAAAAAAAAGAAAGAGTAGTTATTCTCAAAAGTCAAAAGTTGATAAAGCTTTGATCCAAAACTCGAAGAGATTGAGCCCTATAGGAGGCCTGCCAAAGGCGACAGGCAGTCTTTCATCCTGCCACTGACACTTCAGACACCATTGGATTTGCTAGATAAGATGATGCAAGCGGCAGAGCATTTTGCAAGACAGTCTAGATGTGTTGCAGAGCCTTCTCTTATTCAGACTGTCTTGGTCCTACTCAAGACTAGCAGCTCTTTGGGTTATGGTGAAATAGGATAGGATAGCATACACAAGTGAAGTATATGTTGCCTCCAAAATTCAAATAGGTCCACTCTGTGTTATGCCTCATTTTTATTATAAGAGGGGTCAGATACTTCTCTTTCTTTACATGTGTTATACCACTGACCCCCCAGAAATTTCACTGAGTTTTCTGGAGTCTTGTCAAATTTATTATCTACCTTCTGATATGCAGATGTCTTACTGATATGTCTACAGTCATTTCTATTTCTTGCTCACCAGTTGCAGTATGCATAATTATCAACACAATAGACCTGCAATGTCATATGAAATTGGAAGGTAAGCAAGATTCTTGCAGACTACATTAGTAAATAAGGCTAGAGGGTCTATATGGCTAAGGTAGTAAGTGAACGTCTATTATTACTGGTCTTAGCAGTTGAAAGTAAACTGCTTCTGTTGACCTTTACGATGTATTCAGGAAAAAAAAAAAAACATTTTCCAGATCCATAGCTACTTACTATATACAAACATTTATATTCATTTTTAGAGCAGATTAGGATCATTTTACATTTTGATTCAGCAGGAATTCTTTACTGTTAATTCAAATGAGGCACTTTGAAGAGAGATATATCTCTCTATCACAGTTTTGAGGTTTATGAATTTTCTTCAAAAACTAATCAATTTCTAGTAGCCTGAGGTTGTGTTTATGTGCTGGAATAAATGGATTGCTGTATTTATTTTTTAAAGAACTAAGTTATTAACAGCTAGTTTAGTAACTGTCAGAATTGTTAGAACAATTTTTTTAACTTTAAGAATTAACATATTTTTTTTAATGTATAAAATACCTTGGAGTAGTGGA